>CAJQZN010039958.1:19630-39813 GCA_907164685.1 Colias eurytheme
TTCGATAATTCTTTTTTTATTATATTCCTTGAAGTACGAGGATGGTTCTTATGTAGAGAAAACGTAAATATGTACCACGGGCGAAGCCGGGGCGGACCGCTAGTTTTAAATAAATACAAACTTATAAAGATAATTAACACCCAGACACAGAGCAAACATCTATGTTCATCACACAAATATTTGCCCCGGTTGGAAATCGAACCCACGACCTGTGGCTTGGAAGGCAGGGCCACTACCAACCAAGCCAACCGGTCAGTCAAAAATACTTGATCTATATTTTAGTAAATGGCTCTACTCACTAGAATTACCTTTATTCCAGAAATAACTTTGTTTTATAGTGTAGTTTGAGTTACAACAAAATGGTTACAAGTTCTATGCAACTCGCTGATCTTATCTATCAAGTTCTATGAAGTTCTAGAAGAATGTACTTTAATAGATTTTGTGTCTTGTATTTAATTACTGTTTATCTAGATGTCGTTGTAATAAGCTGCTTGTCTGTTTTACATTTTTATTTGAAATCTTTATTGTTATTAGCGATGATATTGGTTTTATTTTGTGGAGATGTACCCATCTCCATCATGTGTATAATAATTGTAATTTAATGTGACAGTTACATTTAGTAATCTCTGGTTATAAGTTGTGCATACCTTCTTATATTCCGAAATTATACATATGTTATTGTTTGTACATAGCAGCAGATTATTGTATTTCTGTAAGGAAAGTCCTACCTACGTATAATGCGTGTAAAACAACGTTCTTTGAAAAGTCTCACATATTCAGAACGTATGACTTTTTATTGTTTCTTATATTATATTTGTATAAAAAGTAATTTCTAATTCCTTGTTTCAGGTAAGTTCCAGTAAGAAATCATAATGTGGTGGTAAGCAGGTGTAGAGTAGATATTTCATTTCATTATTCACAAAACAAACTCGTTTGTTTGACCTACCAACTGGTTAGTCACTTAATGTTAAGAGATCCACGCCAAAGAATAGGTAGCTTATTCCTATATTAATAACTAGCTGTTGCCCGCGACTTCGTCCGCGATTACGTCGTTTTTCGTCATTCGTCGTTTAAAAAAAATACGTGACACTTTATTTTTGAATGTTCTTAATAATTGTCTCTTATAAAAATTGAATACTCTGATAAGAAAATCTTAAAATCGGAGGACATCGAAAATCTGAGGAAAACATGAATTTGATTTAAATTCTACATTACTTAGTAATTCAAATAATAATCTAAATTAAATGTAGATTAACAGTTTGAGCGCATCATTATATAATATGTACCTAAGTATTAAATTACGTTAGTTTACATAGTAATTTTACTAAAAACACGATGACTTTCTTTCGCGCTCGGTACAACAAACTAAGCATGTTTGTGGTACGTGGCCCGCGTCACTTGACCCCCCGCGAGTTCCCCTCCGTTACTATGCGAAAATACATTCGTCGCCCTACTGTAGGAAAAATTGTAATATTTTAAATTCGAGAAATATTGATTTCTTGTGTTCGACTATTCGTTGTAGTCGAATACAAAATATATTTGAAGAAACTTAGGTTGGCCTTCAGGCCTTCATAAACTTGACCTTGTATCTTAAAAGTAAGCATGAAAGGATCCTCTGATAATTGTTGAGCACCAAAGGATCATTTAAAGCGCACTACTATAAGAGCGAATATTGTCTAAGAACTGTTTAGATTGCACATGTTCCTCTTAAAGTAGTGATTTCAAAGGTTTTGGTGTATCTTCAAACGAAAGCCGACTCCTTACTCCTCTTTAAAGCATTACAAAAAGAACATACTACGTTAATATCGCCTATACAGAAGATGATCTGTAATCAATTGTTAGGTTATAAGCAAACCCACTTTTATATTTGTCGGACCACACCACCGAATTCGTAGATTGATCTTCTATAAGACTGTCGAAATCTGTCTACAGTAAGACGGGCCTCTCGTTATTCGTCCGTTTCAAGAGACCAAATAGTTTCAATTCTTAATCTTTCATTAAACAAACTTATTAATCGTACTTGTCTCAAATAATCTTGTCTCAAATAATGGTAATATTCGCGTCCCTACTCTAGTCATTGCTTATGCTCATGTTCATCTTCAAGAGATCGAATAATATTATGGTGCACCCTATCATTTGTCAATCGGTCTTCATATTGAGTAAAAGTTTCAGATTATCGAGATAAAATATGCCATTTGCGATCAGCTGTGAGACGTTATACCCTCTCAGTGAAGGTTTCGGTCTCACAGGATAGTACATGCCGTTCGCGGTCAGCTGTGAGCCGCAATTCTCGTTGTGAAGCGGTTTCAGGTTCTCGGCATAACACAATATGTTGTTTTCGGTCAATAGTAAGCCTCTTACCTCTAACGATCCTTGAGAACTCTTATTTCTCATTTTCTTAGCTTTGCTCGAATTTCGATATACTTAAAGATTTTTTAGGTGGCACTGATGCGAGTAAATAAAAATTAAGTTAAAACGGACTGAGAGTGTTATAATCATCAATCATCATCATCATCAATACATATAATAAAAAAATTGTGGAAAAGCGATGTCTGTACAATGAAAATATGTAGAAAAAAATTAGCAGGTGTTATTATTAAATCGATCTTGAACCTAAAACTGTAGTTAAAATTTTTTTGTCTGTTTATCTGTATGTTTGTGCACGCTAATCTCAGAAACGGCTTATCCGATTTCGATGCGGTTTTCACTAATGTATTGTGGTAATCTTCATTTAACAGTTAGTGTTTATTTCATGTCAATCGGTTCATAAATAAAAAAGTTATGACAATTTATAAGTAATCACGGCGAACATTTGCTAAGGCATTCTATTGTACACTGTACAGTGTACGATAAAACGTAATTTATCTGTTATACGCTACAGTTATTCCTTTACATGTCCAGATGATCATATCAAAATTCCCCAAGGGTTTGGGGGTAAGCTGAGGTAGTAGGGGGGGCGGGGTCAAATTAACATTATGGTTACTTCTAATAGGTAAATTTTCCACACAAAATGTCCTTTAAATTATGTCGTATTATATTTTTAACCCCCGACGCAAAAAGACGGGTGTTATGTGTTTGACTGCTATGTATTTCTGTGTGTGTGTGTGTGTCTGTCTATGGCACCGTAGCTGGCTAACAGGTAAACCGAATTAGATGCGGCTTTTTTTTGTTAGGCAGCATATTTTCCGACGCTGGTTCTTAGATAAATTGTATCGAAATCGTTTCATCCACTTATTATACCTACATAGGGGTAAAAGTGGGAATGAAAAAAATGATATAATAATTTATTTTTAAAGATCGTTGGGAAGTTTATGAAATTATTTATTCCTTTTTCTATACACTTTTCTTCGTCTAAACGGTTAAGTTACGTGCTCCCTCTCTCTCTCTTCAGCCTTTAGTTACGTGCGTGAGACAGGAAACATCTAATTTGGATTTGTTGCTGGATTTGATAAAAATTGAGTATCGATTAAGCTGATCAGTGGCTACACCATACATTATTAAAAACATCCATTTAAGAAAGGAAGGAAATAGAATTTGCTCCTCTCCCCCCCTGGTTCCTAAAAAATAATATGACATAATTTAAAAGAAATTTTACATAGAATTAGTTAGGCATTTCTTTTTTGATTTTCGATATTACAATATTATGTAGTAACTATTTGGTATAGGTTAGGCATTTCATTTCTTGATTTTCTTTAATAAGTTGGTACGTAAGTTTTTTAGCTCAGTTTAGTAAGAAATTTTAATAACAATTCTTTTAATTATTTATGGTTGTACGTATTTACTCAATAATTGTATGTTAAGTAGTAATTCAGCTTGGGCGTAGCCACGGTGGGGCTGGGTGGGGCGCTTACCCTGGCTTTGATTGAGGGGAGTGGGCGTGGGCGTTGGCGTGGGCCTGGGAGTGGGCGTGGGAGTGGAAGCATGAAAATAAAAACAATTATTGTTGCCCCACCTTGAGCCCATGGTCATAGGTCCCATAGTCACTATTCCACGCGGACGAAGTCGCGGGCACAGCTAGTAGACAAATATAATCAGAAAGCTTTGAACTCCTAAGCTCAACCATAAAAGATAGACATTAATTATGATGTCGGGAGATATTTTTTATATAATATGGAGAACATTTCTTTCATACTAATAATTGTACCAAGTTTCGTTTAAATCCGTCGAGTAGTTTTTGTTTCTATAACGGTTATACAGACAGACAGACGGACAAAAATTTTTGGCGTCAGTGTCGATCCCTAATCACCTCGTGATAGTTATTTAGGAAATATATTTCATGTACAGAATTGACCTCTACAGATTTAATATAAGTATTATACATATAATTAGATGCCAATTTCCATGTAACGTTAAATTCGACTATACAATAACTAACAGACAACGCAGGTTACTCTCGTTTCCGTAAGTTGAGGCGGCTACATATTCGGTCCTCATAACTTCACTTTTTGTGAACGAAACGACAGCGCGGTTTAATTCGATGCCAATACCATCAAAAAAAGGAAATATTTTTAATTGTGAAAAAATATTATGATTTACACTATTAATACTATTTTAACATTAACACAAAATATAAGACTGTGAGTGTGTAAAAATAAATCCAGCTAGTTTCACATCAAACTTATGTTTTTAATTAGGTATATGACATGAAAATATATTAATTACCAAGCAATAATCATACAGGTAAATACTGAACAAAAGTATTAACAGTCAAAGTATATTTTTACTTACAACATGTAAATGATGAAGGAATAATAATTATCAACGAACTAACCTTTTTGTATTATTGTTTATAAATATAAATTCATAAACAATAAATTTATAAAGAATAGAAAAAATTCGATCACTAAAGAATGCTGGTTCGAGTCCCGCCTCGTTATCGAATTTTTAAAACACGAAGAATTTAAAAATGTACCTAACCAATGAACACAATCAATATTAGATTAACTGTAATGGTGTCTAGTTTGACTTAAAATAATAAACATCTACCCTCACTTTTAAAAATGTAGTATATTCACACGAATTATAAGCGCACCTTATAGGGAAGGGAAGATATGGGTTAAAGAGTTAAATAAATAAATAACATAATTATATTTAAATTATTAATTTTTAACATTGTGTTCAGTAGTGTTAACATGTAAATTGATTTGATTTTTACGAAATCTCATAGATGGCGCTGTTTCAAATTTGTATATCTACTAATAAATTCATTAAACTGATTCTCTGCCCAAATTACGAAAATGACATAGTTTTTATTGTGTAAAGCTAGATAATAGCGTGGCTTACCCGAAACCAACATTTAAACATGAGTCTTTAGATTGTACGCTGTCGTAATACACGGAATACGTAAGAAAAAAAAAGGTTCACAGCTCCTCCCCCGGAGGTGATAGCATGATAATATGTTTAAAAAAGCGTCACCCGACCTGTTAGTAATATTCATGCAAAATTTGAAGTCAATCTATGCAGTACTTTTCGAGATTAGCCTGGACAAACATACAGACAAACAGACAAACAGACAAACAGACAAACAGACAAACAGACAAAAATTCTAAAAACTATGTTTTTGGCTTCTATATCGATTATAGATCATGGATTATGTATTCTTTTAAAAAAATATTCAATGTACAGTTTTGACTTTCCTACGATTTTATTATATGTATAGATAAGATGCTACTGATATATTATATTATTTATATTTATTTAAATTAGAATTACACAATATTTCAGGCGGTATTTAACCTCCGAAAGCGAAAGCTCGTCTCACAATCGCTTTTTTTTTCCATTTACACTTTTACACTATACGTATACAAATTTATTTATTGAAACGTGCTATTTGTGAATCATTTGAACACAAATATTCATAATGAATAGAGGTATAAACAATTTAAGTTAGCCTTTATCATATTATAACATAATATTTTGAGAGAGACAGAGACATGAGAACTTTGCAAAACTATTGAGAGCTTTCATAAAAATAATGCAATGTATCAAAAAAAGTTTTTCTATTTTTTTTAACTTATTTTTCCCACATAAATCGAGTTATCGTCTAGCTGGCGCCTAATAATAACTTTAAGATAATTGAAAAAACATAAGCAATATTTTACGTTACTTTCAAGAATTTATAACTACATATGAAAAATTTATATGAAATCTTACGATATTTATGAGTGTTATGAAAACGTATTTTATAAGACTGTAGGCTTAATACTGGTTATATTTTCTTGGCTTCATTTAAACGCCTATGTGTGTAAGATAAACAACTGTTATTGGTGATTTTGTACTAGACATTGAGATTTTATCTTTTGAAATATTAGTACAACTCTGTAATCATACTGAATCTTATTCTTAGTGATTTGTATTTTTTATGTTCGTTAGGCACAGTAAAAAGCGTAAATTGTAGTTATAATATAAGTACACATATCTATAGTCTAGAATCTATCTATATTTAAAAGTTAGGTTATATTTTCATTACATCGAGGGCGAGCTTTTATTAAAATGCAAGACTAATATTGAAAAGCTTTATTGAATAGCATACCTCTATAGTTAAAGTAGTAGAGGCATCATATACAGAGAGAAAGCAAGTAATAGGTACATGAGAAATTAATATACAAATATGTTAATGAAATCTCATAAAAACTACAAAGGAACGCAGTGGCTTGTTCCGATTGATGAATGTGTTAACGCCACGTTTTCATTGTCTTACGGTAATATTATTCTTGTGGACTATTTGAAAATAATGGTGGTATACCTTAACTTTATTCTAGAATATAAAATTAAATTAAAATGCATTATCCAAAATATCATATTGGATAGTAATCCAATGATTTTTTTATGAGTAGGAACTATTACATTTATTTACAGTGACAAAAAATATGGATTACACTATCACGCAAAATAATTATTTTAATTAATTTTGATAGGAAAACGTGTAAAATGAACTATCACATAATATCAGTAGCCGCGTTCTTGAACTATTTTTAAATTTTCCTTGAGTCATTTCATCAGTAGGTATTATCAGTTTCTCTCACAAGAAAAAGCTTTACATGAAGGAAACCATTGTATCGTATCTCGTGTAACAATGAAAACACTCTCCATTAATGAAAATATGAAATTGAAATGGACATAGTTTATTATCCTCTAAACACAGTCAGGAAGTAATTAGTTTGGTACGATGATGTATTAGTGTTTTGGGATGTTATTAAATCTATGAGATTGATTGTATGATGAATGTGTAATATTTTAAACGTGTTTTGTGACTCTCTCTGCCTGCGGCTTTTCGTATGGTACTCGGTAGCATCAAAAAATCGTGAATTTTCGCCCCATTATTAGTTTTTTTTTTAGAACATTAGAACTATAGGCAAGCAGTAAGAACATCTAAAACTTCAATGTGGAAAAGGCGAAAAAGTGAAAAATTATTTAGTTATTCACTTGATAGACATACTTTGAAATTGATCCCATATCCATCTCGATATAAAGCTGAAGAGTTTGTTTGTTTAAACTCAAGTTAAACCTCAAGACCGATTTAAATCATTATCTTTTCAAGTTATCAACTTAGGATATTTCAACGAGCTACGTGCAAATCCAAAAAATACTTTATATCACAATGCCATTGAATCCATTCTATTGTTATCAAACTCAGATAAAACTTTCCTATAATTTCCCACAGAATATTACTAATGAATATACATAACTAAGACATCAGCCGGGTGGTCGTTCACCGCAAAACGAATGTAATGGACCTCTCATTACGCCTGTCCGACCGTTGGACGCGACGTTACGGATTATTTCAATCTAGGGCTGTTGATTTGTTTAATATTGATCTAGTATATACATATAGGTGCTACTATTTAGTAGCCTATAAATCTACATAGGTCAGGATTATAAACAACAAAAGAAGCATATAAAGGAAGAGCGTATCTATTAAGTATATTTGAAATCAGTGCAGTAGATATTGAGTTATCATTGCGAACTAAAACAGAATTAAAAATAAACGCTTCACAATTGAAAAGCACACAAAAAATAGGAATGAAAACTTTCTTATAATATTTATTATTTTGAAGACTTGCGTCTATAAAATATGTTTATCAAATTTTAGGTGCAAAATAATATTATAGAAGTCCACCCAAGTTTATATGTAATTGCTATAAGCTTTGATTTATTGCTATGATACTTTGGCAAATTAGTACTAGAAATATTATCTCCTCTTTCAAATCTTTTACCAATATTCGTGCATGAGACTGTGTCAGGACATTCCAACATCGATCAAAAAACAAATTAGTGTGCAATACCAAAATTCATAAAGCAACAAAAATCTTCAAAGCAATAAATATTACGGCAGCCCTGTGACCGCAAAAACACCGCTACTCATCCAGTGATTTTGTCCTTTTTGTAAGCTTAATTCTTTTCCAGAAGATAACATCATGATTAAATTGTAATTTTTCCCGCGGTATTTTAAGTACGAGATGCAAGTGTAATAAAGAAGAAGTGTTATGTTGGAATTGTTTCATTATCTTGACTTCAATTACCTAAATAAGGATTCAAGTTTGGATTTTTACTGTCCTACTGGCAGTAAAAATTTAAAGATAATGCTTTCTTAAATTTATCAATCTTCTAAACAAGACGTATTTTATAACTCGAATCTATTTGAAAGAAAAAAAAATAAATATCATAACTTATTTAGTTTAGAACTATTACTTATTTGAAATTTTTATAAAACATTTGTTACGAGTTCTGCGAATTGCAACACCACTCAAATAAATGATCGCCTATGAAAGATATTAAAATTGTATATACATATTCATAAAATGTATGTACAATATTATACAATCTCTACCTTCAACAATATTATACAATCAACTAAATTCCAGCCAAATCGATCCAGTAGTTTTTGAGCTGAATGTTTGATAGAAAATTATAGATAGTTGGAATGTTATCATTCTTACAATTAAGTATTTTTAACTATTAAACTCATAATGTATTTGTCTCATAATAAAATGTATCGAAGCAAGCAATAAGGTGCTTTTCCACCAGATCCAAAGCTCCATTTCCAAAAGCTCTCGCGGGTTAAGAAACCCAATCCTTAATGTGATTTACGATAAAGTCATTTAATTTGACAGTAAGCGTTATGGCTCTGGTCAATTAGTTTGTTGGGTTTTATTGTTCAGCTTAACTCGGCTGCTTGTGGCTGTCATTGGAGACAGTAACTTTTAGCTTTTTGTTGAAGAAATGTTGTATCTTAATGTTGGGTATGTAGGAGTTAAATCAGATAATTTTTGTAACTATGTATTCTTTAAATCACATTTACTATTTTAAACCATCTAACTATTTTGTAAACAAAGTACACAATAGTAAATTATATGTGTAAAACTAACCAGTTAATTTATATGTGAAGATTTATATTATGACACTGTTGTTTTAATTATTCACAGTAAATTGGATATTTCTTCACGCACATCGATATTCAGGATTTTAATAAAATTATACACGCAGATTATATATCAATACGCGGATTTTTAATTAAGTGGATTAAGTCATGAGATCATTTTTAATTGAAAATAATATACATACATGTCCTCGGCAGAAGGAAGGTGCGATCAATCTAGATCCTTGCAGATATGCTCACATTCGTTTATATGAACACTAGCAGCCCGCCCCGACTTTTCCTGCAGTAGATATTATAACCTATAAAATGCAGGGATCACGGACATATACAAGGGTGAAAGAATTTTTGACATCGGTCTAGTAGTTCTTGAGATTAGCGCTTTCAAATAAACTTTATATTATTAGTATAGGTTTATACGTTTTTATTTAGGGAAAATTCATATGAAGCACTGCTACAATCAGCAAGTTAAACAGTGTTAAACATTTTTTTAATATTTGCCTTTGCGTTTTTTATTGTGGCCTAAACTCAAAGAGGCTTAGGTACGTCCCTGTAGCGACTACAAAATAAGCTAACACAGATCACATTTTGCAGGGTTTACTTATAAATATCATAAACCCATTTATTAATCACATCACGGACGGATTACGATCTTGCCTGCATGTTACATTGAATTTAAGATGAAAACTCGGCTATCTGATATCTCCGGGTTTTTGCGTGAAATGGATTGAGTCGTCAGGTGACAGGTACGACACAACATTGATAAGTCGACCCGGTATCGACATCATAATTTATTTCTTCACTAGCTGTTTGCCCTGACTTCGCACGAATTAAAAGTACTACTAAGTATACCTAGTATAATATTATTATCTATGCTAATACTAAATTATTGTTTTTGTAGGTTTGACTACAAATGGACTGTGATTAAAACATTCTAGTAAATGTGGAACATATTTTGTATGATAGTAATGAAAAGGAATATTGGAAAGTATAAGAAATCTTATTGTATTGAGCTTTAAGTTTAAATAAACTATTATATGTTTTTTTTATGTTCAAAAATTAAACCATGCTTTTATTTAGTAGAGAGTCTTTAGATAATTTGACATTTTTATTAAAACAAAAAACTTGAGGATGTAAAAATTGAACTTATAGTCCATAGGTATATAAACCTTTGAAGGCATGATATTGTATGTATACCCAAAACTTGAGTCAGCACATTTTGATTACGGCGGCTCTTATTATGTAAGATTTTTAATTAACTTTCCTTTTAATTACACCGAAAAAGAAATAGAAAAGGTATTTTACAACCAGCACTTAACCTAAAATTTGTTTAATGAGTCATTATATTGCATTCGTATTAATTACACTAAATTAGAGCGGAGCCGAAGGTAAACATGTGTATGCAAATGATAATGGTTCTAATGCATATTCATTAAGAGGTAAATTTACAATATTTGAAGTATCGTAAAATTTATAAGTTGTTTCTAGTATAGTATTATATTAACAGTGGCTGTACCACATAGTCCCAGCTCTACCAAGGTAGACTTTCTTTTAGTAGATAAGTAAGTTTTTCAAATAACATTTACCTACAGGATTACAGTTTTATCTAGTGAAATAAAATACTACTGGGAGCTTTCACAACTTCTGCATACATGTTATTTAGCTTATATGTAAGTTAAAATAAAAAAATATGAATGAAAATACATATATTATGAAAAACGTGTTAAATATCTTATCAAGAACATGATCAGAAAGTAGTGCCTCTCTATTTTTTACTTTTTTCCAGTAATAACAAAACATAACACAACATTAACTGCATTTAAATACAAATCTTTATCTCTTAAAACGATCGAAACAAACTATTTCGGTACTAAAACCTACAATTTTGTGAACAATGCAAACGCCCTCACGCTTCCCACGTACACTGCGACTATCGACAGATCTGCGACTATTTTGTCGGAGTGGGTGTGGCTGCTTTAGCTCCTGAGTCATTTTGTTGGACAAGTTTTTACGATTTACGATGGGTACTGGTAATTTCATTTATATTGATTTTATTGCTAGCTTTGAGCCGCGGCTTGCTTCACGTTTTAACGTGCCATTCTTATACGAATTTAATTTTATAGTTATCATTTTCAACTAGGATTTTATTAACTGCAAGTTTTTAAACAAAGGACAATCTTAAAGATTAGATCTATCATTTCATCCAGATACATTCTAATTGGCTTAGCAGTCAGTAGAAGCAGAAATACTAATACTTAAATGAAGACAGAGTTACTATGGCATTAAAAATATTAGATTTCATGCAATTTATAACTTATTTATTACTAGCGACCCGCCCCGGCTTCGCACGGGTGCAATGCTGATACTAAATACACTACAGAAAAACTTTTAACGTTGTATATATAAACATAGCGGCCCGGCCGGCCGGTACCGCCGCAAACGGTACGTCCCGCAATTTTTAAATCTGTAATATCTTCGAAAATATTCACTTAAATCATACGGTGTAAAGGGCCATATAGATCTATATTAAATGAACAATGTATTCAAGGTATTTAATTGGTTAAGGATTAATGCTGTATTGGTTAAAATCGCTTCGAAAATTAGCCATTATTTGTCGTAAAAAGTAAATGACAAAAAAAAGTTATTGTGGGTTATCCATAAGAGATAGACATATATCATCGCGGACTTTTCTGTAGACCTTTTCAATGTGTACAATACTTAGTACATTATTTTGATAAAACTCGTAGGGTTCAGCCTGCGTTTGCAATGTAAGCGGAAGAAATGTAATTAATTACGACATCACATTAGAAACCTCAAAAATAACAGTACTTCTCCACTATTTAATGGATGTTATTATACATATAAACCTTCCTCTTGAATCACTCTATCTATTAAAAAAAACCGCATCAAAATCCGTTGCGTAGTTTCAAAGATCTAAGCGTACAAAGGGACATAGGGACATAGGGAAATAGGGACAGAGAATGCGACTTTGTTTTATACTATGTAGTGATTTCTTTTCCATGAAATGCTAAATAGTATGAGACGTACGTTCCCACAATATTATTTCTAGGTCATCCTTAAAAATCTCATAAAAATCTTTTTAAAATATGTAGAAAGTTATTTCATATCTAAACTCAATATCAAAGGAATTTCAATCAAAACATGTTATATCAATGAAAACACCATAATTTACTTCCAATTAAGTCCGAAATAGAAAATTTGCCGAAATTATAAAAACTGGTTTATTTTGCATCTACCTAATAGCTTGTAATTCCTATCCAAAAATGTGAATTTATAATTGGTTATTTGTTATTTATTTTGAGATGTATGATTGTTAGCTCAGTTAGTTTTTTAGGTTTTGTAACCAATGCAATCTATCTAATCTATGAAGTAATGCTATCAGTAGGTGTTTTATAAAAGTTTAATCGAGTAATACAGTCTACAGAGTACAGACGCGTCTATATTATGATCTGAAGACTAAAAGGTAGGTAGATAGATAGCTAACTGATTTTGGAGCATTATGAAGTAAAATAGAACTTAAAAATTAGGTAGTTTTAAATAAGGTTAGGTACCTATATTATTGGCGCATAATGTGATACTTCAAAAGTTTGCTTAGTTGTCCTTTTTGCACCTGACTGCATTAATTTTGATTCTTGCTTATCATTTACCTTTAATAACCCTTTTATTGAGTGGGATAATTCATAAAGAAGAGAAAATGAACTGATATGAATCCGTTAACGAAGGTAATGAAGTGAATGCCCCACATTATTCATTAATGACTCGATGATTCATCTTTTTAATGATATTATTCGCTAGAATAAATATTGCATGCAAATTGCATCAAAAAACTTAATGGTTCCCGAGATTTCGTATCGTGAGCAAGGATCATTTTTCACCACTAATTGCTTTGAACGATAATATGCCCTATTACCGTGTATTAAAGGCGTGTTTCATGTGAAATAAATATCCAAATTAGCGCTATCAGTAGGGATCTGCGACGTGTAATTTTATATCGAATGATCAGGTCCTGCGCATAATCTTCTTTTAACGTTATTAAAATATTTTTTTAAGATGGCAATACAGTATAAAAAATAATTGATACATTATTAAATAAATAACCATAATATTATGAGCTAGTTTTAAGTAGTTAGTAGATTTTGAGTAAGTATTTACTATATTTTTCTCTCACTATAAAAGTCGGTATTTGATGAGAAAGTCCTCGTAAAAGCTGTCTATTTGAAAAACCAATTTTCTTATTTACATTTAAAACTGTATTTAAATTAAATTATAAATAAACTAGGCTATTTATTCATGAGAATCGAACCTGTGCCCACGCGAAATTCAAGTTCATTACTAACTGTGCCAATGGGTCGTCAATACTAATATAGACTATAATTAATAAGCATCTAAATTTACATTGATTTATTTTCATTTCCTTATTTAATATAATATTTTTGACCAATCTATAGAGTCAGAACGACCTTTCTGTACTAATATTATAAGGGTGAATAGACGCTAAAGCTGAATAGTTCGTTTGTTAGTTTGCTTGCTTGATCTCTGGAAACACATTCCTATTTAGAAAAATATTTCACTGTTAGATAGTCCATCTATCGAGGAAGGCTATAAGGCTATAAATCATCACGCTGAACAGGAAGAGCCGAACAAAGCGGGTAAAACCGTGCGGCACAACTATTGTGAAAATGAAATAAGCTGTACACTAGGGACCTATACTTAAAATTTAAAACGGTATTAGCTTTCCGCCCGCGGCTTTGCCCGCGTTTTCAAAGAAAAACCCGCATAGTTTAAAACGCGGGATAAAACCTATCCTATGTGTTAATCCAAGCTACCCTCTATATGTGTGCCAAATTTCATTGTAATCGGTTCAGTAGAATTTGCGTGAAAGACAAACACACACACATCCTCACAAACTTTCGCATTTATAATGTTAGTAGGATTAAAACCTGGCGCTTTGAATCGTTATCAGGGTGGTCATTGACAGAACACAAGGAATAAATTTCATTTAAAATCCCTGAATGTACAATTTAAAAATGAATAGTAGTCGTGTAAAATGAAACGAGAAGAAACTAGCTTTATAAATATAAAGACTTCTGTCGACCGCAAATGTGTAACTTCAAATCTACCGCTGTTTATATTAATATGTTAACTTAATAACTTTGTCTAAAACTTGAAAATTTATATACTAAAACATTTCTCTTGCATCGCTCTATCTACTAAAAAAAACACTTCAAAATACGTTGCGTAGTTTCAAAGATTTCAGTAAACATAGGGACGGACGGATGGAACAGCAACTTTGTTTTATACTATGTAGAGATACCAATACCGTATCATACAGGTTAACTCCGTTAAATATTTTTATTTATTTTAAAACAAATTTATGGTTATTAAGGTATGCTTTTAAAAACGCAAGCCTGATTATCGGAGGCAATATTTGATCGTTAACATAGCATTATAAGTGCAGGCTCGTTAAAACGTACAAATTATTTTCACGGATGGGAATAGGGATGCGCCGATAGCAATATCGATAATGGATAAGGCTAAGCAAAAATATAAGCGCTTGTCATAAAATAATTATAACGAATAGTTAAGACATACGACAATACAGATGCTGCTTTCGAAATTTGACGATGGTTTATTAAAATATAATGTTTGAGTAGGGTGTAAAAAGCTTAAGATTTCAAAATCGAAATACAAATACAATAACAAATTTCTTTTAAGTTTAGACTAGAGCGTGTGTCCATATTTAAACTGATTTAAAATAAGCCCGATATCATCCTGGATCACTTTATAACCACCATATATTGTATTTGTTTACAAGAATCACACACGACATTACAAATGCAATTTGTACTTTCACTTTACCGATACTTATCGATACTCTACACATCACTAGTAAAGGACATCGAGAAGCAGAACTTGTTGCGATTATACGGCGGTTTTCACTTTTATTCTGCCCATCCACATTCTAGCGAGATGCTAATCTTAATGAAAAGATTTGCATTTTGTAAGGCATTATGTTTATAAGGGCCATTGAAAGCGCATCTTTGGTTAATTTATTCGGCTATGTGCAACGGGTTTGCGATCAATGTGTAGAAATATCTGGTTAAATGTATGGGAAATAATGCTTTATAGATGCCGAAGTAAGAAGTAAAAAGAACTAGGTATATCTTAAGAATGTCGAAGAATCAAAAGTTCGACGACATGTGACATCCGCTAGTCCGCACTTGGGCAGCATGGTGGATTATAGCCTGTATCTACTCTGTAGCCTCATAGGAGGGCCCGTGTCTCTGCAGTTATTAAACACATCTTTTTATCAAATTTTGGTTAATTTATTAAACACTTTCATAGTTACATTTTTATATTATAGTTTCTTTTGGAAATCGATTAAAAACACGTTTAATCCAATTAATTATTGTATAATGATTAATTTAACACGATTATAACAAATTAAAGAGATTTAAGAAGACGCGGGGAGTCTATCTGGAATGTATTTAAAATATTATAATAATCGTATTTTAAATTAGTTTTAGGCTTTTACTAATGTTTATAATAATCATAATTCCATAAATTGCATTTACATAATACCATAATGTACATTTGAACTTGTAATGCACACAAAACCTTGTAATATTAATGAAAACTGGTTATTGATAGGCACATTTACATACTGTTTTTAACTTTCTTCTGTTAGAAGTGAAAAATGAGAGAATTTAAAATTACCTTCATCAAAAAAATCGTAATAACTGAAATAATATAAGTGAAGTCCCATGTCCCCTAGTGGGGTAAGGGGCAGATGCATTATACATCTGTTTCACTGATCGATTTTCTTTAGGGACAAGTAGGTGATCAGCCTTCTGTGTCCTACCAGACCAAGACATTTTTTTTTCTTCGTCTCCACCGGGAATCGAACCCAGGACCCCTCGGTGTTACGAAGTAACTATTCTCTAATCTGTGGTGTTACGCTCACGCGTCAACCACTGTACCGAGGAGACGGCTGAAATAATATACTACCTATATATTATAATACCGATACGTAATATGACAGTAAATTATACTAATTCCACCTACCTACTAAGTAATACCATGTTGTAACGATTTAAACATTCTTCTGGAAACAACTTCAGGTCTTACTGAATAAATTATTTTTGATTGAGTTTCATATCATATTGAAATATATAACTAACTTAACTGCCTTTAACTTTTGCACGCCTCATAAGCGAAGCGTTGAGGTGGGTACTACTGTCACTTCGCGCAAAACATCTGATTTTTCAAACTTAAAATGTCTTTATGTATCATACATTGCACTTGTAAGATAATACATACACACACATATTAAGAAAAAACACTATTTTTAACGTTCATGATATTTTTGATGTCATTTTTGTTATTTAAACTAGTTAAAAAACAGTTTAAAAAAGTTCTGTCTTGGACGTCCGTGTGTCTGTATGTGCGGATCCTTTTTCTTGTTAACACGATAGCGACCGAAATACTTTACTAATCGAGTCTTTTTTTTTCTCTTACGCTTGAGTATGCTCAGGAATAGAACCCTTTCATTTTTCAGGGTCTGATTCGATGTGGTTTAATTGTTATTAAATAAACAAAAATAATAATTAATAAATATTTATTAAAAAAAAATTATGAGGCGTGCACTTTTGGATTTTCCAAATTATTTATAAACTATTTTAAATAAACGAAAATATTGATAATTGTTCATTATCCTCAATCGGGTACCAAACCCACTCTCCCACGGCAGATATTCTTAACATCCGCTGCTCCAACCAGCACCTAAAGAGATAAAATGCTCTCTTAAAGCTTTAATTATTTCGCCCATAAACATAGTATGGAGTCTAAAAAAGTACGGATAGTTTAGGAGACGGTGACTAATTTTATGTATTCAATTTACTTACATCTTTTTCTTAATTTATACTTTACTTCAAATAGCCTGGATAAGAGGGCTGATAAGCAATAAGTATATTATTTAAATATTAATGGTACAAAAAAATAATAAAATGTAATGTGGTACAAAAATAAGTACTTTTTGCAAAGGAACAAATAAAATTGAATCATGAGAAGATATTCGAACTCTTGGAGTTCACTTCGCTTACTTGTTTAATATTTAAACACAGGTAAAGGTCAAGAGAATAAGGTCGAAATTCGACCCATGTTTTTAATATTTTCTTCTTGTAAATATACTATCAATAACCTATGAAATTTACTGTAAACTCCTTTGCTTGTATAAAGCAACATAACCTAATCAACGCACATATCTATGCAAACTAAAGCGAAATAATATCAAATCGTTAGTAGATATATTTCTATACTAAATTACCTCAATAAAGATTTCACCTGCTCTTAAACTATAAATAATCAGTTTTTACGCTTGCAATAAACTGGGTTTATGTTTTCGCTGAATATTGCATTGGAATTATCGGAATTAGTAAGCTTACCTTAATGAGGTGTACAAGAAATATGATTTTTGCTTCTTGAGAAAAACTTTACCGTGTGAATGTAGGTTTTAAAGAAATTATTATAATATATCGAACGTTTTTTAAGCAACACAGTAAACATAGATTCAACAAATTATTATTATTCCTTTGTAAGATACACAGGGATAATAATTATGTAAATTCTTATAAATAAAAAACAATATATTTTAAAGGAAAATTTTCCTCACTATGAAATCTTCTCAGTACAAGTTAAAGAGCAATGAAATCCTAAAATAAACCCAATAATTCTAGTTGAACGAATCGAACGAAATTTTAATTTACCAGTTTTTTGGGCTTCATTATGATTTTTTTTCGCAAAATGGCTTACAATTTTGAAAAAGGTCTTATCACGCTAGTAAAAAGTAGTGGTTACATAAAAAATTAACGTGTACATGATTAGGGCGACGCCCTTCCGCCAATGCGCAGGCGCAATTAGCATGGCTGAGGAAATTGCTCTCTTCCGAGCTTTCTAATTTGTCCCTACGAGGTGTTACATAGTAAGGGTGAACTTGAATAGTGAATGTGGAATGAAAATAACATTGCAGTGCACTATCCTGACTATTTTCGCATATAATTTTATAACTAGTTATTACTATCAATAAAACCCTCTACATATGCCCCATGGCATATTATATCATCTGTATAGACTTGCCCATTTAACTTCAACTTCAACACACTCATTTATTTGTTCTTTCTAAGTAAGCAAAGGTACAGTTAGAATAAATGCAGAGTCGCCAGAAGCACAGGCTATGCCGCGCGGTTTCATAAATGTGTTATCCTGGTACATACCCTATATTTTAGCCAAATATTATTATTAAAATATTTGGCTAAGATAATAATATATAAGAACTCATAATATGTTCTTAACACTTTTGCTTTTATGATATAAGTAGAACATTTGTGAGCTTAAGATTACTTAATTCTATGGGTTTACCCTTCAATCATTAATTACTATGTAACATATTTCCCTGTTTGAAGTAAATCAAAAATGATCGAAATTTTCCTAACACTTACAACTTTGAGAAGCTCTTTCCAATCATGACATTAGATACCAACGTTCCAACCCAAATAACCTAACCTTTTCTCTATAACAAAGAGTCATATTATACTCTATAGTCTATACGATACGGTTTGGATACGGTACATAGCATAGTATTTTCTGTGGCTATATAAACAGTGACAAGCGATACATGCATGTACCAAGCATGACAATCGTGTGTCTGACAAGCCTCGACAGCTGTTTTGTTTTGTACATGGCATTTGGGTTGGAACACGTCATGTTACGAGCGAATATTGAATTTCTGTGGCATTACATGGCATTTTAAACTTGTAGTATAATATATTCATTTATAAGTGTATAAACTATTTATAAGTTATAAAAGCGATTAAAGGAATTCGAAATTTCATCTTTACTTTAATCTTATCTATAGAAGATGAAATAGTGGCTCAAAATATTTTTAATCTGTTATTATTACGGGATGACAAAAGGCGGGTACGAACATATTTTACGAATCCCACATGACCGACATTTTAATATTGTTTAAAAATATTGCACAGTTAACTTGTTATTATTTTATGAAATAAATAGAAAATGTTTTTGTATCAACGAGTTAGGATAAAATCTGTTTATATTTTGGCTCGCTAATTAAACATGGATTATTCTAAACGTTTTACGACTTTAAAAGATTATCAACAACATAAAAATATATTTTTATACAAAATTTATGACAACAGTTTTTAACAGTATTTGTCAAATATACGACATTATCGTTGTATTTATGGCTTTATCATCGAATTAGCATACGAGATGCCTACCCATTCCATAGGTAGCCATTTATATACATAAAAAATATTCGAATTAAGCCATTATAGAACACTCATTAAATTTCTTAAGTGGTTTAATCTTAAATGTATATCGTATAACAACCAGTTTAGTTTGAACCTTTGTTTTTTAAAGTCGATAGAAAATTTTCAAATAAATTTACTGTATAGGAATTCAACAGAATTTTTTAGTGACTCTTAGACTATATAGATTCCAAAAATGTCAAAATTTATCTATATGCGAATAGAATCGATTTATTATCTAGAAAATATATATTTGAAGCATTTAGTTAAAATATATCTTGTTGTATTCAAAACTAGACGAAAATCCAGTTTTAGTACTAACTCCAGATTGATAGTATCACGAAAATCTAAATAAATTACAATACCTACATATAAACCCACTAATAAATATCTTTAATTTTGAATAGAAAACACATTAAAAATGACAATCAGAATTTATATTGAAAATTGCATCCTGC
>CAJQZN010039958.1:39913-52348 GCA_907164685.1 Colias eurytheme
TAGATAACATACATAAATAGGCATAATATAGCATAAACTGTATTATTACGTGGCTTATATAAATTTTAATTTAAAACATACAGAGTTTTGTCTTATCTATTTACGTGAAAAAAAATGTTCACTATCTCTTAAACTATTTTTATACATTTTTCGTGTGTGTTTAAAGCCTATTATTATATTCTAGAACTATATCTGTGCTACTTAAAACTATTTTTGCGTGATAGAGTCATAATAATATGTTCAATAATTAATAGTTTATTCATAGTTCATATTAGTTAAGAAACGATTGAATTTTAGGACAAATATCTTTCTTGACCAGTTATGAAATTAAAAATAAATATAGCATGGCACTCAGGAATAATTAAGCTTTCTACAAGTAGAATATATTCAAATCGCTTAAGTACTTTCGGAGCTTATTCGATACAAACAAACGAAAAAATATTTTCTTTCTATAATATTATTACAGAGTGCAGTATTTCCAAGTTTCAGCTGTTGTCACACTATCATAAGCAGTGTCAAAGACCTCCGGACGATCGTTGACGACAGGTTGACTAGCATAACGTCAATTTTATCATGATTATAATATTAATTTATTCCTATTTTTTCTATTATAGATAAAAATGCATTTTTTAACATTTGAAATAAATAATTTGATAGATATAAGGGATACTCTTATTCATTTTTTTACTTTTTTTTCAAAATGGCGCGCTTTATTTTTTATATATATGCAACATACAATCTAATCGTCTTTTTAACTTATTAATGCACTTACGTTGTTTTTAGTTCTATAGTAGGTAGTAGGTACCTATCTACATAATTTTATATCATATGTGTTTAGTTTAGGAGAGCAAGATGCAATAAATTACGAATAATGCTGATTTACTAAATCCAGAGCAGGGTGAACATTCCAATTCTTCAAACATATGTTAATTGAGTATAAGCTGTAAATGATTGCTATCTAAAGTGACTCGTTTTGTATTAATGTATGCAAACGAGTCTCTGACACCGATTCACGACACCTATAAGACA
This sequence comes from Colias eurytheme, assembly GCA_907164685.1. Classification (NCBI taxonomy): domain Eukaryota; kingdom Metazoa; phylum Arthropoda; class Insecta; order Lepidoptera; family Pieridae; genus Colias; species Colias eurytheme. The sequence continues at coordinate 40,943 of CAJQZN010039958.1, forward strand.
TTTATTTATGTCCTAGACGTGATAGAAAAATATATATGTTATTGGAAATTGGAACGCAAGGAAAGATGTTTATGTGATTTTTTATCTGCAGCAGCTCTTGTTCTAAATAGCTTTGCGGTTCGGTGCTTGCATAGTATTTATACTATGGTGAATGTAAACTTTTTTCGTACTAATAATACACTTTTATTCTAATTAGAAAACTGAATGAACGAAATTGAACTGAATGAAGAAAAGTTTAAGCAGAAGAATTTAAAAATCAATTCAACATTAGTTGAAATTTGGAAAAAATGAGTTTTAAGTAAGTAGGTATGTTTTGTTTTCCTATATAGTGAGTTTTTTATATATTATCCATTCTATTCATATACGAATAGGTAATATATTTTTAGTTTACAATATAGAATGGTTAATTAATTGAATTTAAATACACGTCTTCATTTATGAGTTACGATAAACGGGATTTTTATACATACTTAAATATAATTTCGTAAATTTCCAACAAATCTAGTTTTTAATTCCATATTTTATAGCGTGTTAGACCAAATGCAGTTTAGAAAATTTAAATGTGACATAAAAAGCATTTTGATTTATAATCCTGTCGTAGCGTTCTTATTAAACCCATGTATTATGCATTAAAAAACCATTTTTGTATGGAAATATAGATTATAAAAACCGGTATATCCTGAACTGGGTGTTTTATAAATTTGCTACGTTTATTGGGGTCATTGAATAATGGCCTTGTTAGCGCCTTTCCGGTGCTATCCAAATAATTTATGATACAGACATGTGAAAGTACAACTTCGTGTGTAAAAGTTCTTATAGACTAAAAATAAAAAGTATAATAAGGTAATATTTTAATTTAATAAGCATGAAGTATCACAAAATGTTTTACACAAATGTACCTAAACAGAATAACTAGGTATACCTAACTACTTTCTACATAAATAACTACATAAAATCTACACACTGGTTAGTATTTTCTAAATTATTGAAGCGATTTTGATTAAACTTATACTGTTCTCTATATTTGAGTAAATGCTATTGCAATAATAACGAAAATATGATTCACGTCTAAAACAAATCTAAATAGGTACCTACATATTATTTGTAACTTGCAATGTGTCATGGAATGAAAGAAAGAAAAGACTCTTATAGCCAAATACTTAATTAAAACACATTTTATATAATCTTAATTAGACAAACGGACCCAGCCTTAGCAAAATGCTGCACAAAACAGCGCCGATTTTCAGGCTAATGATGACTATTTTGCACTTCCAATAATACATACTTAGTACACACATATCAATTGAACCTCTTTTTGCAGTCGGTTAACCCCATGAGGTATGTCAATCGTTCTTCTTGCTAGCTTCCTTCCTCAATCCATATTTCCTGATGCTGCTCAGAAATATTTTAATCGCTCCATCTTAGTTCCGCGGCGGCTCTTTTGATGTATGGTTTGATTTATAAGCGATTAGTTGGAGCTAGTAACTGTCTTAATACTGCTTAATTGATTAAAATGTTTTTTTTATTAAACCTAGATATTTAATTCGTCTTGAACTCTATTTAAGTTGGATAGGACACAGCGTAGGAGACAAATAAACGAAAGAACCATTCTACAGTTTGACATATAAGTCAAATAGATGAAATTAATCTGTTAGTTTTATTTTTGTGTACATTTTGTTAAACATTATAATATTAATGATAGAGTCAGTTTTACGTAAATATAAGTATATACAGTGTGGAAAAGATTTCCACACTGTATATTATATTTTCATGGAAGACCATGGGCTCTGGAGGGAAAGTACTTGAAATATTGGAGATAACAAATTTTGCTCTGCATTCAAAGATTTTCGAAAAATCACTTGCTTTGACCGGTAATCGTTTCTCTGTAACTTGTAATGCAATACTTTAACAAAATAACTTGTTCCTATCAAAAGTTTTTTGAATCACATAAAAATAACTTTGACTTCCGTCAACTCGGTTCATTGAATCCGATCATTAGGTTTGGTAAAATCGATTATAGCTATGGTAGCTGAGTCCAATTTGTGAGATAACTGCTTCCTCTTTACACTGATTTTAAATCGTTTATAAATTAAAAGGTGGTATTAAAAACGTAGAATTTAATTCGATTCTGTTGATTGTGATTGGAGGAAATACTTTACACTGTAGTGATATAAAATAGTGGTTATTGCAATGGAATTCATTTCTTTTTTCTACCTCAACTAATAAACGTAGCTTAAATAATTTCAAATCCACTGTACCTACCACATATACATAATAATTGATTGTACAATAGAGTCACAGAGATGATAAACACATTATACAAATATCCTACTAATATTATAAATGCGAAAGTTTGTGAGGATGGTGTGTGTGTGTGTTTGTTACTCTTTCACGCAAATACTACAGAACCGATTACAATGAAATTTAGCACACATATAGAAGGTAACTTGGATTAACAAATAGGATAGGTTTTATCCCGGAAATCCCACGGGAACGGGAACTATGCGGGTTTTCCTTTGAAAACGCGGGCGAAGCCGCGGGCGGAAATCTAGTACATAATAATTAATTGTACAATAGAGTCACAGAGATGATAAACACATTATACAAATATCCTACTAATATTATAAATGCGAAAGTTTGTGAGGATGTGTGTGTGTGTGTTTGTTACTCTTTCACGCAAATACTACAGAACCTATTACAATGAAATTAAGCACACATATAGAGGGTAATTTGGATTAACAAATAGGATAGGTTTTATCCCGGAAATCCCACGGGAACGGGAACTGTGCGGCTTTTCTTTGAAAACGCGGGCGAAGCCGCGGGCGCAAAGCTAGTTAGCAATATAAATACACAATTATAGTTGGATTTCTATATAAATTTGCATTAATATAATTTATTCAATTTTATTATTCACTATATAAATATGTACCTACTACCTGCTTCAAACGTAATCACTTCTAACCTCTATTCACCAAATGAATAGGTTTACACGAAATCGAGAACACCATTTAACCGTTGAATGAAGGTAAAATCTAAAAATAAAATAAGCATACAATGCGTAGTACATTAAAATGCGGCGCAGACAGACATTCCCACGTCGTGTGACCCGCATGTAATACATGGCTGTGTGCTTTTATCGACCTCACAAGAGACCTTTAAAGTTGAAAGATGAAGAAAAACCAGTAGAGGTAAATCAATTTGTAGTTCGAAATAGTAGGGTATTTTATAGATTCGTTTTTAAAATATATTTGTCGTATTTCGTTGTAAAGACTTGTTATAGTCTGAGATTATTGGAATAGAGATTGCAAGTATCCTTGTGCACTAATAGACTAATTTTTAAATATTTTTTGACGTGACAACGTCTTATAATTCGATAGAGCCAGCTGCACGCACGAAAAAACATGACTCATGCGGCGTTACCTCGCTCTGAGGCGTTCCATGTAAGGCTTGAAGTGCAAGCGAGAGCGCGGAACGAGCGACAAAGAAGCACAATCGGACGTTGTCACGTTCAACTATCGTCAGTAAACCGACTTTACAGACAACCAACTTTTTTTTTAATACATACAGACGAAGAGAACTTCCTCCTTTTGCAAGTCGGTTAAAAACTTTCAATTAAGTATCTATAAAGCATTATTATGTGTATCAATAAAAAATGAAAAGTGAAAATTCGGTGAAACTTTAACGTATACATATGAAAACAGCCTATTATTGCTAAATCATCACACCCAAGCGAACCCGCGGCATGAGCATAGCATAATGACTCATCTATTGCTATGCCATCGCATCTTGATATTGATTGCATTAATCTTGCAGCCAAGATGCGATTGATAACGCAGAGTAATTGCTTACAAAGATTAGCCGATGGCTCAGTGGTAAAGCATACACTGGAGGTCCAGGGTTCTATTTAAGTTGTTGGAAAATTGTCTATCTTTGAAAAATAAATTTCGTTTAACCACGAATTACTAAATATGTCTATGTTTAACTCCGTGTTTTATATTCATGAGATAAGATTGTAAAAACTATTGCGTTAAAAGACAATCAGGTAAACTAAGCGATGTACAATACTGAAATGAAAAGCACTTAAATGGGAAACATCATAAGCTATGATTTTTTTTAACATTCGCAAAATATGTAATATAAAATATTATATTATTTCAAATGTAAATAAAAACATCCTTAGATTATTCTACTACAATGTTCAATGTAATGTAATGAAGCAAGCACGTAATAAATCACTGTTTGCTTTGAATGCAAGTAAAATCAATCACACAGAAGAAAATGCGGTCTCATCACGACTGTTATTGTAGTTATTAATAACCCTTGAAAGAGTACATGCTTTGAATTGTTCTACATCATGCTTTTTGAAAACAAATATATCGACTACAGAAAAGTATTATATAGAGTGATTTTCCAAATATGTAATTTCCTTTCGTAGATTATTAATTAATATGTACAAACATAATATTTCTGTTATAACAAATACTGTATTATGTGCCGGGTACCATATAGTTCTGTGAAATAACAGAATTTACACAATATGTTTATCGTTCACATCTACAAATTTTCTGTAAAAGCCGAAAATATTAACAATGCATTTATCTCTTCCAGACCAGTCTGTCGCAACTGCGTGGTATCACCAACCGGCTCGTCACCACCACCGCTACAAGAACAGCAATCGCCACCTCCCCCCGCGCCAGCGTCACCCCCGCACCTCCCCTCCCCCCAACCACGTCTACCATCACCGCAGCCCCACCTACCATCACCGCAACCAAGCCACAGCGGATCCTCAATACCTAGCACATCAAATTCTCCACACCCGTACTCCTACCCGAACTTTAGAAGAAGTCAATACCAAGACTATGCGCTTCCGAACCTGAATCAGGGTCCAAGTTACCACTCCCCGCAATCTCCTCAGTCAGCTATGTCGCTATCTCCTCATCCCGTGCAGGGGAAGTTCAGGGGATTGTTGGAACATGCTGAACGACTGATGAAGCCGGGGGACCCGCACCGTCATTCGCAGAGTGATGATGACTCAGGGTGCGCGCTGGAAGAATACACCTGGGTGCCACCTGGACTGCGTCCTGAACAGGTATGTATACTTTATCGAGGTTTTTCTTTAATACTGTCAACAATTTTTATTATATCAAGTGTTAAATCAGTTATCTCCTGTTCAATGCATTGGCCAGTTTTAATGCATTCCCATAACTAAATATTAATAGCAATAGATCTAAAAAAATAGTTTGTATAAATATTCGTGAAAATATAAGTTTCAATCAAACATATCAGTTTTCGTAACCAGACTTATATTTCTAAAATTCTTAAATTACCTTGCCCTTCTCATATGCTTATTTCTAATCTAAAAATGTCTATGTTTTATAGACTTTATGGTTCCAACAGACCATTAAAACAGCAATTCCATCAATATGATAATAAAACGGCTGCTGACAATTGACAAATGTTTAAAACAAAAGAATTTAACTACTTCACAACTCAATAACTATCTAAAGAGCCCATTGTACGCGAGACCATTTGCGCCCACCGCAATATATAACTCTTTGACATCTATGAATATCCACCAAACTTCCCGAATGATATATTATACCTATTTCCTTACACACAAATTTCTTCTTTATCCTTTTGTTCTAAGGAGTTAAATCGCCTATTCATATTATTGACAGTTCAGAACCTGATTGGTTGTACTTCGAATATGATTTATGGGAAACACAGGCTTATTCCAAACGGTTGGGGGTCATAATTGTGTGTCAGCACGTCGTTGGCTGCAAGTCTAGAACAATATTGGAACTACTGTAAGCATTGTCGTGGAACTATTCCTTTGTAAAGAGCCATTGTTCGGTTTCTCGTTTCTTGATGAAGACGTGCTGGATTGTTGGAAAAGCACAGCTTTTTGTGAAAGCTTTTGATGCGTTTCCTTTGGGATGCACCTTTGTCTCGCAGTTTACGAATGTGCCAAGTATTTGTGCATGTCCAAGTTTTCTTGGCAAAAAGACAAATGCAAGTTTAAAACTTTTTTTAGAAATGTTCCGTGTTTTGTTAAGAACTTGTAAATTTTAATTCATAAGCGTACACTGTAAATTTAAAGTAGAATTAAATTCTAAAGCAGCCATGGTCTTATTGGCTTTTTGATCAAGTTATTATCTATTTCTTAAGACTTTTTACATGATTTATTTGTATTACTTTTGATTTATTATTTGATACTTACTGTTCTTCTAAATCTTACAAATTTAACGATATCTTCCATTCATACAGCACCATCCAATTTGTTATCTCCATCTATTTTGTTACTCACATCCTTTTAGCCTTTCCCCTTAAAAGTGTTAATAAACAAACCATTTCCCATCAGCAATTCGTTTAAGATTCAACGTCTTGAATTCTGGTATTTATAATGAGTGAAATAAAGTAATAAAGAGTGCGGGAGGAAGCAACGGAGCAAAAAATTAAAATGTCCCCGCGGGGACGTCCCCTTGTTTTAAAAGAAGCTGGTCTTTCTTCAGCTATAGTAATTTAAAGGGAAGAAATGTTTTAATAGACGCGGTGTAGTCTTAATGAGAAGAATTCTTAATTACGATGACTCGATTGTGCAGTATTTTAACCTAGGAATATTTCATTTATTCCATTTACTATTTTTATTAATTTGGAACAACAGAGTCTTGTATGAAAAGTTCACAAATTTATTATAACAATTTGATAGTATCTCTTGATACTTTAGACTTCGAATATTTCTAATGAATAAGCGTACATTCTTACAAGGATGTTTTTAATATTGACGACATTATACGAACCTTCATAATCTACAAACAATACAAGCCAGCTATAGATCTAATGAAATGCACAGGCTAACAAATACCAAGGGACCTTAAGCAATTTAAGACATTAGTCTCCAGGTCACGTATCATTTTCATTATGTCTCCACAATATTAATAGCTAGACTTAATCAAGCTTACCTTCCCTGTTTATTGTTTCATTGCTTCATTGAAACAGTTGCAGTTATGGTGGCTGTATTATTTACGATTATAGACGCCATTATTGTTTAAGATGTTGCTATATTGTGAGCAATGTATAGGATTTTAATGATCTGACGTGGATGTTGTGAATTTTGCTATCCTGTGTTTAGTGACTTAATTGTAAAAGAATGTAAAAGAACGATGGTGTTTTGCACCATTAAGTATAGGACGCTTTTTAGTTTTAATTAATTCGTATTCGTAAAGTCCTATGAGTTATAATAACTCTTCTTCACCTGTTTAACTTTATATTTGGCTGCTATTTAATGTTCTATTTGGTAAAGAAATATACGTAATCGAAGTTGATTTTTATCCTCCTATAAAATAGTTACGTGCCATTTTACAATACAAATAATATCAATTAATTCATTTTTATAATAAACTAGTGGTCCGCCCCGGCTTCGCCCGTGGTACCTACATGTTTAAACTATCCTATCTCTCAAGTTGGATCAAACTGCACATGGTGTGCGAATTTTATTATAATCGGTTAAGTGGTTTAGGAGTCCATTGAGGACAAACATTGTGACGCGAGATTTATATATATTAAGAAGATAAACGATACTGACCATTTTAATTGAATCAAACTGGTAAAATTGGCACTCCTTTGACATGTAATAAAGTTGTCAATCCAAACTTCCAGGTGCACCTATACTTCTCAGCGCTTCCAGAAGATAAGGTCCCGTACGTCAACAGCGTGGGTGAGAGGTACCGGCTGAAGCAGCTGCTGCAGCAGTTACCCCCACAGGACAATGAAGTGAGTACTGTAAAAAAACTGGTGAATGGTATTTATTATGTAAAAAATGGCAAAAGAGGTAGGTCGACTGATGGTAATCGAAAAGCACTACCTATGATATTTGCAGTGGCAAAGGCGTAAGCCTTTAAAAGTGTAAACAGTAAGCTAACTTATGTGTAAAAGGGATAAGGAGATGGTGGTGAAGGGATGATCGAGGGAATAAAGGATAGGACTGGGAAGGGTAAATAAAAGAATATCATCTGTACAAAAGCTGTAAATGCCTAAGCAATGGAAATATGCCAATCATTTTCACTCACTCTAAAAGTATCTCAACTGATCTATTACACATAATTCATTGAATAGAGGTAGCTATAAACATAAAAAACCTTCAACCATTCTTTAGGTTTTAGATTTGAAAGAAGTTTTCCCTGTGCACATTTGTATGAGGCCTTGGTAGCTGTTTACATTTAACTTGATGTAAGATAAGCTGGGAATAAAAACCTTGTAAACTTTATGTAATTTAATGCTGAACGTTGTAATACATTTAGTAGATAGTATTTACAATTTATGAGTTTTTACCTTACCTACATGACGTTCTCTTTGATTATTTCTGCATTTGTAGTTTATTACTTACCGATCATGTTCATGTTTTACTCGTACTGTTTTATGCGAAATAGCTTCCTGTAAGTGATTTTATTCTTATTAGATGTAAGAAATAGAACAACGGTTTGAGCCACTACATTTGACCAATTTAATTAGGAAATAATAGAGCTTTTGCTCTACTTTCATTTATATTACATGTCTACTTTACTGATCGATTTTCTTAACGGACAAATAGGTCATCAGCCTTCAGTGTCCTGTCAGAACGAGACATTGTTAATTATTTTCTTACAGACCCTATTAAATTCAATCCAAGGCCTCGATCTTTACTAAAGTAGAGATCATGGTAAATCACGGATTCAGCCAAAAAGAAAACTAATATGTCTTCTAAAATTCCAGGTGCGATACTGCCACTCATTATCAGATGAGGAACGCAAGGAGCTTCGGTTGTTTAGTGCTCAGAGAAAACGGGAGGCGCTGGGCAGGGGACAGGCGAGACAGCTGCACGCGCCAGCAACTTGCGAACGGGTAAGTTTTAGACCTGCTTCGTTTATGATTCTGGAAAAGTTTGGTATGGTTCAATAGTCATACTCTATGTATTCTGCTATATTCCAGAATGTTTATGTTTGAAATTTTCTACAGCCATAGCTCAATGTTCATACTGCAGGAATTTAATATGTGATCGCGCACAGTGGTGCAAGAGAATGTAACATCACGTCGATTCTTCGATTTTTCGAATATTGGTGAAGTGATCGAACATAATATTATGTGTGAAATGGACCTAATTTGTCGTAAAATTATAATTAATTGCTAATAAATGCTATCAGGTGAAAGGTCGAAGAATATAATCCAGTTAAAAGGACTAATTCGATTCAACGTCGCAGCCAACTGGTTAAATCGACAGTTTTATTAAAAGAAGTAGAAATTAATTTAACGGATATTAATGAAACAGCTGATTTAAAGAGTTGGTTGCGACTAAATACACATAATATTTTGCTATACAATTAACTGATTTGTATGGTCTTCGAGTACAAGGTAAGTTTCTATTTTTAATACTATTTTATTTATTTATCAAAATTAACTATCTATAACAGAGGGTCCCACCGTCGGTATTCCAAGCTCAATGGAGGTTATAGTTTTGCATACGCTGAGTACATAAAAAATACTTATAAAATTCCAGATGCATTTTTTTTTTCAAATAGATGAATTCTTAAAACCCCTAACAAGCAACCCGCCTAACATTGCCACCCGCACGTGAGCTATCGTTTATGTTTTCCTCAACAAAATGCTCAATGAAAAATCAAATTAGATTCCAATAAGCAATTTCAAACCTACGTATATAATTCTTCTAGGTTCTAATAAGTATTATTTTTGTGTATTTAATAACATACCCTGTGTTAAGGGAAGGTTTTATTTCCACTGCAAATAAATCATAGGGATCCCCCTGACCCTTACAATTGAAACAATATATATTTCCTTTTTCGTTAACTGCGGCTATGTTATTTAATAACGGTTTAATATCGAGATTTATCGCTTGTCTTATACGAAATACAACCTAGTATTTCATATTTGCCTCCCACAGTTTCGTCTGCTTGGAAAGAAAAAATATTTTATTTGTTTTTATGATGCTTTGTCACATACAAGGAAACTAACATAATATGGTTTATTTTTTGAATTGCAGACTTCAACACTCTCTAAAAGTACAGTTTGAAAGAAAAATTACGATTTATAGTTTTATACATCTTTCATTTTCGATTTCTCTAATTAGTAAAAATGCCCAGTATTCTTTAACATTAAAATTTTTTAAATGTAATGAAGAGGACAGAGAGCGTATTTTCCCATGTTTCAAGCATGTGTGGTCCCAATAAACAAGTCTAAACAACCCTTCACAAAGACAACTGTAGTCTGTTGGTACATGAGTTATGACCCACTGTTTTACCTTCACTCCGGAACTGTACATCATTTTCGTATGTCTATATATCTTCTTATATATAAAAATGAATCGCAAAATGTGTTGGTAAGCGCATAACTCGAGAACGGCTGAACCGATTTCGATAATTCTTTTTTTATTATATTCCTTGAAGTACGAGGATGGTTTTTATGTAGAGAAAACGTAAATATGTACCACGGGCGAAGCCGGGGCGGACCGCTAGTTCTAAATGGATTGTAGTTTATGAAGTATGTTTTTACTTCTATATTTAATCCTTATTAATATTAGGAGATACTGCACCTATTATGTACAAATTTTATGCCATCTATAATTTTATTTTTAACTAGCTGTGCCCCGCGGTTTCACCCGCATTGCTCCGCTCCCGTTGGTCTTAGCGTGATGATATAGGTATAGCCTTCCTCGATAAATGGGCTATCTATCACCGAAAGAATTTTTAAAATCGGACCACTAGTTCTCGAGATTAGCGCGTTCAAACAAACAAACAAACAACCAAACTCTTCAGCTTTATAATATTAGTATAGATAAGATAGAGTTAACTTTATATTATTATAGGCTAGTTATAGGATGAATGAGAAAGTTTTGTGCTAAAACAAAAGTATTGCACTGATTTTATGCTCGCCTTTATTTAGTAAAGTAAGTTCCTTGTAAGTTGTAGTACATAATTAGTTAAACGTAAATGTTTCATTCTACCCTCTCAACATTGCAATGCCGTAATTAACTTTTCGGCTATAACAATTAAATAAGATCACTCCCGCGGATCCCCAATAAAACGGGAAATTTTAATTCTTTTAAGTTTCTTGAAACGGGCATACTTTTGCTGATTCTGAATTTACAATTAACTGACTTTTGGACAAATTCATTTCATTTTTATCATATTTTTATGGAGTTTTCGCGAAATTGTAATTTTTAGGATGATTTGAATAACGAGTTGCAAATCCATAGAATATAATAGGTATTATATATAGGTAATGTTGATTATTTTTTCAATTGTAATGTAATTTCTAGTGTTTTAATATTATAAGTGCACAATAATAATTCTTTATACATACACGTATAAATTGTAGTCTTAATAAAAAGTTTAACTCTTACAATCTATAACTAAG
>CAJQZN010039960.1:0-23763 GCA_907164685.1 Colias eurytheme
CAATCTGCAATTAACAGACAATTTTCCAATTTTCTTGCCCCGGATAATTTTGCGCTTCAATGCAAACTCATTATATATCTGTACTAATATTATAAAGCTGAATAGTTTGTTGGTCTGTTTGATCGCACTAATCTTAAGAACTACTGGTCTAATTTGAAAAATTCTTTCGGTGTTGGATAGCTCATTTATCAAGGAAAGATATAGGCTTCATAATATTATCATCACGCTAAGACCAAGAAAAGCGGAGCCACGCGGGTGAAATCACGGAGGACATTTAGTTTTAAATAATTGGTATAAAACTTACCATTTTCTTGTCCCGGACAGTCATTGTGTGAACACCTTGGGTATCCATTCTCCGAACACTTGCAGTCATTGCATCGGCTCATCCACATTGAGCCGGGTAAGCATTCCTTTCCGAATGCTTCCTTGGATTTTGTTATTATTGGTGTTCCTGTAATATTGTTTATAGGAATCTATCAATATGTTTTATTAAATTGTAGTAAGGGTATTGGAAAGGGTTATACTATTTACAAGTAGAGTATATTAGTCACACGATCTCACATAAGAGGTCGTCAAAAAATGTCTGAGCAACGTTGTGCATTAGAAAACTCTTCTTAATACACGCGAAGGCAGCGTTTTACTTTGGACAATTTTTGAGCGTTATTGTGATTCTAGTGGTTAAGGTTGTTGTAAAGGATCTATTAATTAATAATTTATTATTAAAGCTATATTCGGTAAAACTTACTCGATATTTTCACACATTCTTTCATCGAGCAAAGCCCGACACCATTTTCAAGGCACATGCACGTGCCACAGGCTCTTTTGAATGTTGTATGCGGTTTGCACCGTAATGGCTCATCTGAAATTTTAAGACTTGGAATATTAGTTTTATTCAAATAACATCATAATTTTTGCATAAAGCATAATTAAAAACGAAAGAGCGTAAGTTTCTCTTGTACAAAAAAAATAGATACCAAGACATTTAAAATGATTTATGGTAACTTGAAGACAAGAGAGAAGTTAAAGGTAATTTAACTAAGTTAGCAAAGAAAATATACTCTGCCTATCCTTTTTTATCGAACTCATGTAAGTACTATAAATTAAAAACTATTTTATCCTTAGATCGCTATATCATCCCTTTGCGAAGTAGGGACAAGCCAGTAAGGGCTAGCCAATTAAAGATGAAGATATATTTTAAATATTGCTTCTAGTTACGTAGACTATATCCAAACTAATATTATAAATGCGAAAGTAACTCTGTCTGTCTGTCTGTTACCCAATCACGCCGTAACTACTGAATCAATTTGCATGAAATTTGGTATAGAGATATTTTGATACCCGAGAAAGGAATCCGGAAAAGGATCCCGGAAATCCCACGGGAACGGGAACTATGCGGGTTTTTCTTTGACTGCGCGGGCGATGCCGCGGGGGTGAAAGCTAGTATTTAATAAACTCACCATATTCCTTATGACAGTTTTCTTGCCGTTTACAGACCGCCCGGCCCATCTCAGAGCAGCGGCAAAAGTGGCAGTTACTCTCCCATTCACTACCCCCTAAACATTCCACCTCAGGCCCAACCTCTATGTATGTTATTAAATCAGATGATTTTAACTCTGAAACAAACGTTTCTATATGAAATTAATCATCTAAACTTAATATTATAAGGCTGAAGAGTTTGTTTGTTTGAACGCGTTAATCTGCGGAACTACCGGACAGATTTGAAAAATTCTTTTGGTGTTAGATAGCCCATTTATCGAGGAAGGCTATAGGCTACATATCATCACGCTAAGACCAACAGGAGTGGAGCAATACCGGTAAAACCGCACAGCACAGCTAGTAAGTAATAAAATGATTGTTGAAAAATGGGATGCTGGCAACTCTAACAAATATAAATCACACAAAAAGGGTAAATAATAAAAAACAGAACCAATAACTAGAAACTCAGAATAAGAATAAAAAGATTAGGCAGTCAAACATTCATAGTAAACAAGCGAAAAAATAACATTTCAAGACGCTCCAATCCATTTGGTATAAAAAAAGACGTGTAGCACTCGGGGACTGCCGCGGTAAAGCTATTGCATGCTATGCTTTCAAGCCACACCTCCGTGCCCCTCGGAGTGGGGAGCGTGAGGTTTTTCGTTACGCAATTTCTGGATTCGGTCCCCGCGCTCAAGGCCCGCGATAGAAGCTATGCAGTAGCTTAAAAAATTGATATAGTTAGGTACAAATTAATTTACTCTGTTACCTTGTTCTGAAGATTCTGTCGTACATGATTTATCATTGTCGCCTGGTCTACATCTTATGGCTGAAACAAATAATTAAAGACATAAATAAAATAATTAAATATTATTAATTTGAGGATTTAAAATTGCTTTTACATAGGAATCGGCTCAGGGAATCGGTCAAGATGACATTTTCCCGCCTTTTATTATCTGTGTCAATATTCACGTGCAATAGACCAAGAGCGGATAACATTTTTAAACATTACAAATAGGTACATCAAAAGAACGTTCGTTTTTTTATCACTTTGTATTTCTTTACTTAGTATTTAATATATTATTATGAGCAATACTTAATTTCCTTAAAAATTTAATTGTTTCATATCTTCCTGCAAGTCTAACACTGAGTGAGTTTTTATAGTATTTTCCTATACCGCAGACATCGAATCATCTTGCAAATTATATAATTACAATTTTAATTATATTTCTTTGCATTATTCTCTATTTCTGCGTCAAATTTGCACAGTCTTAAATGTGTTAAAATTTATCGATATATTTAATTGATGAATCTCAGTGAAAAGATTGAGCCAATTTATCAGTGTTTTCAGATCTAGTCTGATGATTATGTTTACCGCTGTGTACTCCACTAAGTGCATTGAAATTTATACGCTATAAGCAAACTATATTATCTTTATATCTAGCATCTTTAAACTTAATACAAGTACTGCATTTATGCGCTGGCTCTCCAGCTATAACATTTCGGGCGACGTCCAGAGCGCGACTGATCATCAATTTGCCCTTTAGCCTTCGCAATTATTGCAGTTCTATTAATAGCGGGAAACAATTGTCTCGATAATTAGCCCCTGCGTTATCGCTTTGGCTGTAATACCCAAATAGTTGAAATGTTACAACTTACAAATCACTTAACAGTTACCATGTATTAATTGCAGTGTGGAATAATGACAGAGTATATAGAAAGAGAACAACTATGGAGTTTCTTGCCGGTTCTTCTCTGTAGAAGCTGCTTTCCATTCATGTCATCCCTTATTGCCGGTGGTAATTGGTATAACTACATATGAAGATTCAAAAGTGCTTCTAGAAGAAGTCTTATTGAATAAATAAATGTTTGAGTTTGAGTGTCATCACTTTTCCACACTGGAAATAATACTGCTAAGAAACTAAGATATATGATGGCGTCTTGATATTCCCCCTGATGATATTAATAATAATCGTTATAATCTACCCTCTTTTGATTTTTATGGCTGCAAAAATTTCATTTGTGTGTGATTTTTATTAGTCAGGTAACAGGTTCAGTATTTTTACTATATCAAAACAAAAAATATTATTCCACGAATGTTTAATGCTTTATTTATTTACTTTTTATTGATTTATTCATTCGGTTATTAGCAAATTAACATAAAGGTTCAATTAACAATATTATCATCTCCGAAAGTGACATGATAAAAGCAGAAACTGATATTATTAGAAAATTCGAATATTTTGATTAATTATCCAAATATTCCTGTAAATTCTTTATCGTAGCAAACAGTTAAGTGCAAACAATAATAATAAAGCATTAATCTCATTATGCGTTTCGTAGTAAACACACACATACATACGGAAAATAAACGTCGATTCTAGTAAGTCGGGTCAAAGATAAGGAGCCGATAACCGCTTCATTCAACGCGCTTATGAATTAAAATTAGTGTTATGATTATGTACTTTAATAAATTGTTCAAATAAACGTAGAGACAAGTTCAAGCGTAGAGTGAACAGGTACCTTCTAGGGAAGCGCGTTTCATCTTAGGCCACATCTCAGCTTATATGATGTCGGGATGAGCAATCCCCAAAATACATTAAATTTCGGCTTTTGACTGATGTATTTTTAGTCAATAACATAACTAAAATTTTACAACAGCTAATTAGTATTGTTCAATGTTTTTGTAAAGCAGGATTAATTAATTGAAACTTAATTAAAGATATAAGACATATTTTAATTTAGAAATCTTAAATAAATAGCCCAAAGATCTCGTAAATTCCTCTTCATAATCATAGTACCTATGTACCTTTTTAAAGTTTATATTTTTAGCAGAAATTGCAATAGTAGATACCTACCTATACCCAAACGCATGATATCGATAATGTGTAGTTTGGTAGCATAAATAATCTGGACTAGTATTACCAGAAAAACTGGGATAAAAAGTTGGGATAATATTCGCGAATTTTACACACAAACATCAATAGTTGAAGGATTTCTCCATGAAAACTTTTAACACAAATTTAGAGCACTTATCGTCTCATAACGTCTATTTTAAAGTGGCTATTTTTAGGTCGCAATTGTCAGTAAAATTGTCGTACTGATTAATTGGCGGCGAGACTAACAGACGCCGTTCTATTAAGTGAAGGCAAACATATAAGTGGCACGGTACATCTTCTTTAGATGTTTGAGAAATAACAACATTTTGGAGGATTTTAAACTGTTGGGAATTAAAAAAACGCACCTTTACAAAATTTACGAGGAAAAGTAGAAAAACGTTTCACAGACGTCCTACTAATATTTAAATTCGAAAGATTGTATGTTTGTTTGTTACTCCTTCACGTAAAAATTGCTGAACCGATTTTCATGTAATCTGGCACTTGGATTAGGATTACGATTAGGGTAACTTGGATTAGGATTACGATATAGTCTTTATCCCGAAAATTCCACAGGTACGGGAACTATGCGGGTTATCGGTAGACTACGCGAGCGAAGCCGGGGTCGAAAAATAGTTATAGATAAAACAATGTCTGGATTAACTTCTTTTCTCGGAACTGAACCCTTGGCAGCACCGGACATGACGCACAGGGCAAGCAAATGGCGTATGACTTCATCCGTTATCGATTTACTTGTAAATTAATATTACTCGTTAATAAGGTTAAAGTGTAAGTTCTTAGATTACGAATATAATGTTAGATTTGCGCTTGTGTGCAATTATTCGAGAAAATGTGTTAATAATGTTTTCACTTGGATAATTAAAATAATTAATATTGCCAAAAAAGAAGCCGTCTAAGTGGTGATGCAAGCGAAGTTGATCAAGTGACTAAGCAAAAAAGTAAATTCAGTTATCCTTTATTAAAGGATAACTGAATTTCCTTGTCCTCCTATGTAGGTAATAGGTATATGTTTCACTGATCGATTACCTTTATGATGTTCTGCCAAACCGAAGCGTTTTTTCAGTCCCACCTTGAATCGAAACCAGGAACTGTATTTTATTTTATTATGTGTGCCTGTATTGCCATTATCATATTCCTATAGAGAAATTCTAACGACGAAGCCACGAGCGACGAATAGGTATATCATAGTACTACGTACTACTACGTACTACGTACTTGAATAAATTTGTCATCTTAATCTTCTTATATATAAAAATGAATCGCAAAATGTGTTGGTAAGCGCATAACTCGAGAACGGCTGAACCGATTTCGATAATTCTTTTTTTATTATATTCCTTGAAGTACGAGGATGGTTCTTATGTAGTTCTTAGGTAGGAGAAAACGTAAACATGTACCACGGGCGAAGCCGGGGCGGACCGCTAGTACTATTATAAAGGCGAAAGTTTGTATGGATGTTTGTTACTCTTTCACGTAAAAACTACTGAACCGATTACAATGAAATTTAGCACACATATAGAGGGTAACTTGGATTAACACATAGGATAGGTTTTATTATCCCGGAAATCCCACGGGAACGGGAACTATGCGGGTTTTCCTTTGAAAACGCGGGCGAAGCCGCGGGCGGAAAACTTGTATTTCATATATTTATTTGCATTTTTTAATACAATTATTAAAAGCAGATTTATGAATGTACCCCGTTTTAATATTGAATGCTCCAGATTAGCTCATTATTGATAAGATTTCAATGCGTCAAACGTAGAAAGTTCACTAATGATGCTATAAAATACACGTAATAACATGTACACAATATTTCCAGTTAAACTATTCCTATCGTATTCACATGTTTATAGAATAATATTTTAATTATATAAACAACGCTTGGAATGCGCAGGGTAATTTCATAATTGACGTAAACATAGATAAAAACGGCTTGTGCTGAACATTAATAATTTTTTCTTGTGAATTGAGAGAAATGCTATTCTTTAAGTTCCATATCTAATTTTACCAACGAAAAGATCAAACAGAAACCTTGGTATAAAAGTTTATTACGGCGAAAAAATGAATGGATTCGCTTGTAATTATACACAAGATTCCACTGTGAATGAAAGGAGAGATTATTTTCATTACGATGTTTAGTCTACCTTACTGATAAGAGATACATTGACACGCGGGCTGGCTCCAGTGTCTAAAAATTCTCTAAATACGATTGTGTATGTATGTATGGTAGAGTCTGATTTTCTTATAGTTACTTAAATTGTTTTGTGATTTATTTATAACATCTATTAATAGATGCAATTAGATTCGGTGATAATTAATGTTAAAAATATGTTATGACGATTCAAAAGTGCTTCTAGAAGAAGTCTAATTGAATAAATAAATATCCGAGTTTGAGTTTGAATTGGAAAGTCATTTTTAATCAGAAAGTCTTTAATTTCTTATTTCAGGAAAGCTCTTGCGAAGAAATAGCAATAAATTTTAACACTAAATATTCTAAACTATTAAATTATGAATAAATTGAGCCCTACCATAGCCGTACAAAATGGACTATTGAAAAATAATAAAACCTTAAGAATTTATTATATGTAATAACTAATACGTCGTTTAAATTAACATAAATAAACTATGACAGTTGCATTGTACAAAGAACGCATGTCTTTTAATTCTCTGAATATGATCTTCCTTATATTTTACTGTAGGGTACCTATACATTTGCAAGGATGTGTCGCTTATTTAAGTAGGTACTTATTCTGTTTTATCTTAAGTTACAATCTGAATGTTAATATTAATCCCTGTTTCCCTATGGTCATGGTCGTGCCGATGTTCACTAATTATTTTTCAGTGTATTTTTAATCAGGAAAAGCGAAAAGGTTCTTCTGAGGAAAAATGAGTGACAAAGAATAAAATGTCTGTTATGTATTTAAATGATATATAATATTTACTTTACATATTTTGTCTCCATAAAACCTTGCAAAAACGTTAAAAAAATACAGTAAAAGTTCTTTATTCGCGGGCAATAGGTTCCGTAAATGTGCCGCGAATAGAGAAACCGTGAATATGGAATGGTAATTTGTATGGGGTTATAGGGGATACGTTCCTGGGTGACGAAATAAGGAAGCAAATACATAAAGAATTCAGTTTTATTGAAATTTTTGACCATACATATTTATTAATTACCATTTGATTACGTATTATCTTCAGGTTTAGGCAATGGCTTAGCACTTTTTACTCGTTTTTTAGTCGACATTATAAATTCGTAGTTGTAGTTCAGGCGTTTTCTAAGGATAACAATTGATTTTTATTTAGGTAAATACATATATATGTATCTACTGATGTACCGATTCGATCCGCGAATAAAGAATTTTGGGCCGCGAATATAGAAATTAGGTCGCATTTTTTCCACCCGCGAATAGTGAAACCGCGAATGAAGGAAGCGCGAATAAGGAACTTTGACTGTATCCGAATTGATCGAGCCGTTCTCGAGTTTTAAGCTTATCAACAATTGGCGATTCGTATATTTCGTACTAGCGTGCCCCGCGGTTTTACCCGCATTGCTTCTGTTGGTCTTAGCGTGATAATAATATTATATGGCTTTCTCGATAAATGGGCTATCTAACACCGAAAGAATTAGGGCGTTCAAACAAACAAACTTCAGCTTTATAATATTAGTATAGATAAAAGTTTAAAATATTGAATTGGCAACCCTACATAAAACAGTAATGCAAGGCGCAAGCTCGAACTTCTAACGGTAAAGTAGGATCCGCCTGACCAACGTAGGTAAACGTTCCAGTTTATTTGCATTTCTCTTACGGTTTTCCTTAATAACTGTTAAACTATACGACTCGATAAATAAATAACGCATTATCATATTTTGCAAACACAAAACTGGTTTTATTTTGATACAGCTTTTATCTTTGGACACTTTTGTTCGGATACGCATTTGTAGCGATATGCATGAATTGGAGATTACTTATAAATGTATGTGTCACTATTATAAATAAATCAGTAACTAGGTAGGTAGTAGATAAATAAAAAACTTCTTACAATTCATTACCAATTTAAGCAACTAGTTGCAATGCCTAGTTCGAAAGTTAGGGCATTTCATGGTATATTTATTATGGCAATAAAATATTTTTTCCTTTTATTTAAAACATCTTTGATATCTCGATAAAGTAACGTAAATACCACAGTGTATGGCGTGATATCCAGAAGCACAAGTATGGGCTACGTCACTCGTTATCAAAGGTCACGTATTCGTGTGATGTCACTGTTACGCTACTGTTCGAACTTCCTAAACAGATTTTCGATGATGGCGGCGATGAACTATAATAGGGTATAATTATTAATAACTAGCTGTGCTCCACGGTTTCACTCGTATAAGCGTGATGATATTATATAGCCTATAGCCTTCCTCGATAAATGGGCTATCTAACACAGAAAGAATTTATCAAATCGGACCAGTAGTACCTGAGATTAGCGCGTTCAAACAAACAAATAAACTCTTCAGCTTTATAATATGTATTAGTATAGATTGAGATATGGACACCGACAGCTATACCCTAAGAAGAGGTTGAAAACGACGGTCCTTTCCTACATATGTATAATATATAAAAATGTAACGTTTTTCTGCATGTCCTTTATATGTAGAATCGTAAACTTTGCATTTGATCATGTGATGATCTTCAGCAGTGTTGTGCATAAGCCCACAAAGGTTTTTGAGTTGGTACGACCAATTTTCGACAGTTTACCAAAGCCAAAGCCACGTTGCACAGCTAGTTTCATGAATTTTTGCAAAGCAGAGGTAACGATAAAAGTCTATGAAGAAATCAAGACAAATAACATCTTCCAATTATTGAATTGATAACAGTTTTCGTGTAAGCTTGAGGAGGAGCTTTTACATTTTGAATGTTAATTTTTGAAACGTCATTACATATTTTAACATTTACCACCGATTCGGAAAGCAGTATCTACGGAGAAGAACCGGCAAGAAACTCCATATAGTTGCTCTTTTCCATCTTTACTCTGGTTTTCCTGAATATGATCGACATTGACATGATATTTCAGTTAAAAATTATATCAATAGAAACAATATACTGCTTTATCCGTTATCATAATCTGCCCCCCTAGACAAGTGGCTTTCTATTAGCGTAAAGTTCAATAGAATAGATTATGAATGTATGAGATTGACGTAATCAATCGTCGTCGTCGTCGTAATCAAACGTCAATCTCATACATTCATAATCTATTATATTGAACTAGTCTGTGATTGAACTTTACGCTAATAGAAAGCCACTTGTCTAGGGGGGCTGGAAATTCATCATCATCATCATCACTTTCAGCCTACACTTGTCCACTTCTGGACATAGGCCTCAGTCATGGCACGCCACTGAGCCCGGTCGTTTTCTCGTTGTCGCCAGTTTTGGCTGGAAATTCATTGCTTTTCTATTCCTCTTCGTTTTTGTGACTTTAAAATGTAATATCCAGTACTTAATTTATTATTATCAGAGTAATAATAATATAAGTGGATGCATTCAGTATAATTCATTACATATTATTGCAGTCCTTTTATAGAATAAGAGGAGGAAAATGAGCAAACGGGTCCATCCACTACTAGGTTTTCGTTTTTACAGACACAAATATCTAATAGAAATGAGGAAAATTATTTTAACTTAGAAATAAAACACGTTCATGGATTTTATACGCAATTTACACATTATAATAAGCCCGACGTTTCGCAGACTTTACAGCGAGCGAAGTCAATAATAGCAAAAATAGCCTATTTTTCTATACGTGATAATTATACAGGACCTCCTGTTTAATTGTCACGTATTCTAATAAAAAGGTTAAAATCTCGTATAATACGGTGATTATTCTTTTAATTGACATGACAATCTTCGCAATCAGCGTTAATATGAAAATTTAATTAAATAATTACATGTCATGTTGTGATGACACTAAATTATCTATGACTGAAGAAAGTACTCTATCCATAGACAATGCCCTCAAGGAAAACTTTGTTTCCCACAGTTAATGGCCCTATTGTTGTTCCTTAATTGAAACCCCATAATTACACTATTTATCTAGTTATATTATTATGTTTAGTTTGTCATTCTAATTTGTATAACCGGCAATGTATGATTAAATCATGCAATAGATGGTAATGGTGGACATATTTTCTTAATTTTAATTAAATTAACCTATTGTTAATTGTTCTAAAACTATCGATTAAGTACGTCTTGATTTTTACCAGGTACATACCTAGAAAGGCTCCAGGAAGACTAATTGAATTAAAATAAAGGAAGGATAATTTAATTAAAATGAAGAAAATGTATCATCATCATGTATGCACCCATATCAACCGTACACCCATAGCATACGAATAAGCCTATTCTAATCCCACCAGGTGATCCATTTTTTTCTATTCTTTAAAAATTATATATATATAGCCCTGCTGATTATCTTTCTTTATGTTCCACCTCAAAAGTTTATCTGCCGCAGAAAGTTTTTATTAATTTATATAATTCTCCTGGTCCATATTTACGCCAAGCGCGATGCATCCAAAATGTCTGCTAGGCTATAATTTTACGAATATCAAATTGCATCTTAACATCTCTAATTCCTAAAACTATATTTGACTTACTCAAGGTTATCTTGACCGCAGGATTGAAATTAAAATATTCATAAACTCTTATTATACAATTACGTCGATTAAAGCCCTATAACACGCAAAAATGCAATTAGCAGAGCATGTTCCGTGATTGTTTTTACAATATTTATATGCTATATTTACATTAACTTGGGGTAGTCCCATGTAGATATTTGACGGTCACGACCAGTTATTTACATAATAATTATATTATTTACCTATTTGTAGATGGTTTAGTGCAATCCTAATCTAATTTTAATTAGAATCAAAATTTACGTGTCTAGCAGAATTTTTAGAATTGTAATAAATTGAAAATCAATACACCATATTTTAGTGATGATGAAGATGATGCCTTATGTTTTCAAACACCTTAAGAGATGAAGTAACAGCAATCGCTTGTAGATTTGGTATTCCGTACAAATGTGGTCTTCATAGTAGTTGGGTGTCATGTACATTGCTTGTGTCAGTACTTTTGCCAATTTAGTAACAGCATTCTATCCTCAACGCGACGCGACGGTATAAAATATATTGGTTTCGATATAGCATTTCAGCAAACCAAATAAAGTCAAGGCAAATTAATATAGTCCATTAAAATGTTAGAATTTAAGGACCGAATGTTGCATTTTTTAGAGAACGATGATTTAAGAGAAAGACGAAAGTCTTTCGTCTCTCTCGGCTATTGTTAAAGTGGGTTCTACTGCCTATACTGATGTATGATTTTATATTACTGATATGAAGGATTTTAAGTCTGACGTTCTGTGGTTCTACAATTGTCCAGTGATGTGCATAGAATCCAGACCATGCTAAACTCCGAGTTTGTTTTAAAAAAAAGTTATTATATATTTATCGAAATTATGCCCTTGGGAATGCTAATCTCTTTTTTATATAATAAAAATGAATAGCTGAATGTGTTGGTACTTGGTAAGCACAAATCTCAAGAACGGCTGATCCGATTTCGTTATTTCTTTTTTTATTATATTCCTAGTAGTACGAGAATGTTTCTTTAAAGAGAAACCGTAAAAATGTACCACGGGCAAAGCCGGAGCGGATCGCTAGGCTAATATAAAAAAATAGACGTATTGCGACTTGCAGTGTATATTTGAAAACTGGTGCCTCCCGTGTGGTCCCATTTAAATTTGCTCTAGTTAGTTTTGTCTAGACAATTTGAAAGCGATTTTGGCTGAAAAGCTATTCAGTATATTAGTATGGGAAAATTAATTTATTCAGATCGAATAATTCGTGTAGTTTTGAAAGTTGCTACAGTTATTCCTAAAGATGTCCAGATGAATATACTAAAAGCCCCCGAGGGAGGGACACAAGCCGGCGGCGGGGGAGGGGGGGAAAGGTCTCTTTTTCAAGGTTTTTGCTTGTAACTCGAAATTTTTTTCATAATATCTCTTTAGTGACTTCTACATTAATTATCTACATTAAATTTCCTATAAATTACGTCTCAACATTTTTACTGTACGATCAATACTTTAGGAGATACAGAGTATTAAAGGTAAGAAAAATAAGAAACAACATAGTTTTACAAATTTTAATTATAAAAAGAAATAACATCTTTTTTTGCACGAGTATGCCGACTTATTAGTCAAATTGTGTTTCATCTTCGTCATCTTTATCACTAACATCGATAGGGGGTCCATTAGTACAAGCTCCTAGGCAGCCGTTACAGATAAGACTACACATAATGCCCGCTTTTCGGCAACTGCATTTTCCGGAACATCCACTTTTACATCGGCAAAAAATTGAATTTAACAACGCTTCAGGAGCAGGAGGATCCAAGGTCGTGATTGGTTCTAAGTATCCATCGACTCTTCGCTTCCAACCCCATATTTCAGGAGGCAGTTGGTTCCCAAGCCACTCCTGTACTTGATGGGATACTCTGTAGGCGTGATATTTTGCTGACCCTTTGGTAGGGGGGAGGGAAGAAAGATCCGGTTTGGGCTTGGTACAAGATTTCAGAAAAACTGTGAATCGATGTCTGTTGATCTCAGACTGAGTACAGGGCGCTCGGTATACTGCAAGAAACATTTTTTCTCCGGCTTCTGCTATAACCTCCTGAGTTGACGTTGGGTCATAAAATACAGTTGCTGTTTCCTTTAGTGACGGCTTTTGATCAAAAATCTTGATAATTGATGTTTTTCCCTTCCTGTAAATAGCTGAGGTTGTATCACACCCACTGAAACTATGCAGAAAGAGAATAGAATCACAAAATGAATGTTTTTGAAGTTCTTGGGAGGAAAATATTTTGGTTTCCACTTTTCCTCTTCCTGGTTTGACAAAAAATATTTCTTTTTCTGGAGGAGTAAGAGCCATTAGAAGGACTACAAGAAGTCAAGTCAAGTACCTATAACGATGTTGTTTCTTATTTTTATCACCTTAAGTACTATGTATCTCCTAAAGTATTGATCGTACGGTAAAAATGTTTAGACGTAATTAGGCAATTTAATGTTAATAATTAATGTAGAAGTCACTAAACAGATACTATGAATAATTTTCGAGTTACAAGTCAAAACCTTGAAAAAGAGACCTTTCCCCCCCTCCCCCACCGCAGGCTTGTGTCCCTCCCTCGAGGGCTTTTAGTATATTCATCGGGACACCTTTAGGAATAACTGTAGTAACTTTCAAAACTACACGAATTATTCGATCTGATCGACGATTCTGAATCTAATTTGCTGTGGCTATACATATGGCATTTAGTGATAGTAATGCTTAGTCGATAACTGCAGCAGAAAGCGCTTCGCAAAATGAAAGGAAATAAACCTATCATATAATTGACTGCGGTCAAAATATGAAGTTATGATATTTGATTCAAACGTTTACGTTTAGCGATACAATACAAACTACCTACCTATAAAGTATTTTATAAGCTTTCGATTTTTTTGGAATAAGTGATATTATTCTTGATATTATTTTAATTATAATATGGATTAGATAAATGAAATGGATTTAAGTTACTGGAACCAATTTTATATCCTGCAGTATATTTTTTTAAAATAAACATCTATTGGTTTTATTTTGCTGTTATTCTAAAAACTTCCATACTCCCATTTCCACGAACTTGAAAAAAATAAGACTTAAGTATCACAAAGACCGGTTCACTTGAGACGTTATTGCAAACAAACATCCTTATAAAATTAGCATTATTAATAATTAATGATTCGAGAAAGTAGATGTAGCTGTATTTTCTAGGTTTTAAATAACATTTAAATAAAGTCAAGTCCCATGTCCCCTAGTGGGCTAAGGGGCAGATGCATTATACATCTGTTTCACTGATCGATTTAGGTGATCAGCCTTCTGTGTCCTGCCAGACCGAGACATTTTTTTTTCTTCGTCTCCACCGGGAATCGAACCCAGGACCTCTCGGTATTACGCTGACGCGTCAACCACTGTACCACGGAGGCGGTCAAACTGAAAACATTTACATACTTGCGGCTAATCTTCGACCTCAATGAGCTTTTGCAAAACTTTCTGAAGTCTGCGGGAATTTCCTATTTGAATGTACCTATGTACCATTTTTTGTGGTAAGTAGGTATTTATCATTCTGTTTAATTCTATTGTTTTTGTTGTTCGCTTTTCAGTATTTTAATTAAATGTAATAATTTTAATTTTATAATTTGAATAGTTTAAAGTGTATATGATATAAGCTTTAAAGTTTGTATTGAAAATTACTCCATTATTTGTTATTTTACTGCTACATATATTTACTAAATGCTTCCCAACTAAGTCCAGCATCGATAAACCGTTAATAAATTAAAACAAATCGATTCTAATAACTATCAATTACACACAATTGAATGTAATACAGGTAATTATATGAAATTATTTTATAATTGTGTGTTTGTTTGTCACACAAGTGGGTAGACTTACCGCTGCTCAGGCTAAGCTCCGCGCAGCCAAGGAACAGGCCGACTGCAAGAAACCACTTCATTTCACACAATCCTTTAACACACAACACAATAAATCCTGCAGCACGTCCACCTCCCACCACGGCTTTCTCACTACTGATCCTACTTTGCTTACAATTATACTGATCAAATACGCAAAGCTGTGCTGCTTCCGTTTTCGGAACATTCGCTCTAAAGTTGAGGGTGCGATGGGCTATTTTCGTACGACACGTTTTTGTTCAGCTGTATGTAAGTTTGCAAAGCTGTACGCTATAATTATGATAAAGTTAATAGTTCGAAACTCATGTAATGCGTTGTGGATCTGTAATCAAAAATACTGATGGGGCGGGATCACTATGAATGACCCCCGATGTGACTTCAATAATAATATTGTCAATTAGAACGCATGTTTACTTTCGAGCGATCAATTGATTGATTGCACACGCACTTTATTTTATTATTTTCACTTAATTTTTTGTCGAACAATGTTTTTACGATGAACGATGAATTAATTACATTCGATTTTTCAAAAATTTTACTTTTTTTTTAGTTAACTAGGTACATACATTCAAGAATTAAATTTAAAAAGTTTAGTGTTCACTTTTTAATTTATTTATACTAGGTATGCTTATAATATATAATTTCGTGTATAAAATATACATTTTTGCTTTCTAAAAGTCTAACCGGTCATCGCCGCGGTAAATAAAGCTCATTATTTATTTATACCCTCAATTCTTGAAAACCGATCGCGCTTCTAAAAGCTTTCCAAAACTCTTTTTTATTATTTTTGGCGGGCTCTGGCTGGAAGCAGATTCAAACTTTTTAAAAAAGTAAAAATCCACAGTTAGCAACAGACTGGAAACTTTAAAACGACAAAGATTTGAAAATGCGAATTCTAAATTTAAACGGATACATTCCAAACAGAACAAGAACTGTAGTCGTAAAAAGCGCACTAAAGTTAAGCCTTCGTTTAAGCGGTACGACATTGTAAAGTTTTGCAAATAAATTTATTTGCCAATAATTTAACAAAAAGAATCGAACGAACTAAATAATAATTAAGTTAAATATTTATTAAGCAAAGATTAAAAAACGTGTTATTCACAAATAAAAAAAAAGTTTGATTAGGTAATAAAATGTGTTTAAAATAGTCGTATCGGATCCGTATCGTTAGTTTTAAATGATAAAGAGCGCGGAGCCTTTGATAGCGTCCCACGCGGCGATCGAGAACCCGAGATAGGCATGCATCGTAAGAATAAAGCCGGATTAGTGAATATTTTAAAATTTAACTTGAAATTCCGAAAACATCCCCGTATTAAAAGCGATAACGCGAAAATAACACGACAAAGATGCCGCGCCACGTTTCAAGATAAAGAATATTTATATGCGACGCGCGTCACTTCGTATGGGAATTTTCTAAAATTGTCTACAAAATGTACGAGACGGTTAATTATAGTCTGTCAGTGATTTACGTGTCTCTGGTTATTTAGACTCTGCGCAAACCTATATTCGTTTGACATTTCGCAGAACGATTTAAAAAAAAGTATTTTAAATTGTCGTAAGTACCAACTTTTCTTAATTTTTTACTCATTCCTAAGTAGTTAATTAATAACTTTCCTTTTTTTCATAAAACTTAATTAAATTTCTTAACAAATATTT
Organism: Colias eurytheme; assembly: GCA_907164685.1. NCBI lineage: Eukaryota > Metazoa > Arthropoda > Insecta > Lepidoptera > Pieridae > Colias > Colias eurytheme. The sequence goes on from CAJQZN010039960.1 coordinate 16,563, forward strand.
ATTAAATAAAAAAAAATATTTTCAGATTCGAAAATCAAATTTACTTTTATGTAATTCAGCATTATATCGGTTAAAATCACTACATAGTACATAATATAATACAAAGTCCCTTTGTATGCTTAAATCTTTAAATCTACGCAACGGATTTTGGTGCGGTTTTTTTTAATAGACAGAGTGATTTAAGAGGAAGGTTTTAGTATGTATAATTAATTAGGTTTTAGACAAAGCGGGCGAAGCCACGAGCGATTATCAGATTAATAATAACGAAACTTAGATATTAACTACAATCTACATTTGGTAGGTACATACCTATTGCAAATATTTATTTACTTAAATAATAATTGCTCGATCTTTAAACTTTGAAGGTATCTCCAGAACTGCAGATGATAATTTGTATGGCGCTGTAAAAAAAGTCGTGGGTTTGAGAGCAGACCAGCATAATAAAAAGAAACGATTTTTCAATTTATTTGTAGTTACATATGTATTATCTTTTAGAGGGGCTAATACCGTGTAAAAATGTGGGTCATATTTTATTTTGTAGTCAATTCGAAAGCTCAGAGAAAAGATAATTTAAATAAAAATATCATGAAAATACTTATGATTTAGAAAGCAAAATGTTTTCGAATACGCATGGCGTATGTTTCATTTAACTGTAATTTCGATAAACAACGAAACATTCGTCATGTATGCAGATAATAATTGGCTAATAAAGGACTATAGTGATTACACTCCAATATAATATGGCGCTAGTAATGCGTCACTCCTGATAAGGAATTTCATAATAAACGTCTGCCGACCGAGGATGTTCCCATGACTATCGTGGCCTCAAATTCCGGTGCCTTCTATCTCTTTATATCCGTTTTGTTTATCCTCGCTTTTTTCAATTTATCCAATGGGAAACCTGACATTTGCCAGGTATAGATATACCACCATGGAACTATGCCGCTATGAAAATGATCTGTATGCAATCTTCATCAGCCCATATACGTCTCACTGCTAGGACACGGGCCTCCTAAGAAGGTACACGTACAGTCCCATAACACAAACTGCGTTGTGGCTCTTTTCTGTGACCACAATGTGATGTGAGCATTTTTTCGCTCAATGAGTGTTTGCGGTCTTAACATACATAATTATCTATAAGTAGCCAAAATACTTAACCTTAAAATAATATTCAAACATAAGACTTAAATATTTATTTTTAACAAAACCGTCCTCATTTTGAAAAAAAAACGGGACCATACGGGAGGCACTAGCTCTCAAATAAAAAAGGAATCATGGAAACACCCAGTTGAAAAACCAGAGCTAACTAACACAATACAATTGAGATCCTCTCTCTTTTTTTAAGTCGGCTGAAAATTCCTCTGAATGATGCTTCGCAAGTGGAAGCTTTTCGTTTCACTTGTTATTTATTTAATCTATTTATGTACCTATATAAAAATGAAACCCGTTTCGCGTTGTCACGGCATCACGTGTGAACGGCTGAACCGATTTCGATAATTCTTTTTTTATTATATTCCTTGAAGTACGAGGATGGTTTCATGTAGAGAAAACGTAAATATGTACCACGGGTGAAGCCGGGGCGGACCGCTAATTGTTTATATTATTTATTTAGCAAGCTTTATCGCAAAATGATGATGTCACTGAGTCGCTTATAACTAATACAAATTAATAATTCAAACATAATAATCACTTACATACTTACTTATATGAATATTATAGTCTGATGTGACTAATGTGCTCTTAGGTTGAATAAATTATTAGGGGCAATACAAAACAACTTTACAACTAGGGCGCCATCTAGTTCTTAACTACAACACGCTATAAAATAATTGCTGAAGGAGTGAATGTGAACCTTTTGCGAGGAATCCATATCAATGTTAATGCGAGTCTGTTTGTTTGTCATTTATTCACATTGCATGAGAGCAATATTATGTATTGAACATGCCTTTATTAGCTTAACCTTTCTTTCCTATACATTAAAGGTTGCCTGGTAGCGATCGCTACCTAGCGATAAGGCCGCCTTTTACTTTTTTTTAAATGTATTGAATACTTACTAAATGTTTTTTGTTTCTATAGCAATAAAGGATATGCATTCATTCTCGTAGCAAGGATCAATAAGCCTAAAGGAATCGGTTACAGTCGGTTACATACAAACATACAGTTGAAATTAGTATAGATCAAACGATAAGACCTATGCTCTACCATGGACCAATTTAATACTCAAGTGGACACTGGACAATCGCCATAGTAAACAGCGTAATTCGTTTCTCTGTTCCCAATTTTGTCGATAGATGTCACTCGCAGTAGCATTTGACATTTTTTATAATTGAATGGTTCTTGTCACAGGTTCTTGTCGTACCAAAGACGTTTACTAGAAGACATTATGAAAATTATTTAAGAGCGCGCGTTCAATTTAGCGCAAGTCAAAATCTACTCGATCTATCGAAGCTTGCGCTATCCTTTTACCACAGACTAATAATAATATACTACGTATACAACTTTTACTATGCAAGGCAAAGGTCAACAGGGGTCAGGCAGAGCGCCCAGCAACATGTCCTCTCTCTGGAAAGGGTCGCTGGCCTAGTCGCTGCCGACTGCACACTGCACAGAGCAAGTGCATAGTATGTATTTCTATTCTCTTTGGCCGACTGATTTGAATCGGGTCGCGCGCAGAGTTTTATAGTACTTTTAAAAAAAATTGTAGAAAAATAAAAGAAATAGTTACCTTAGTTGATTTTTTGAATTTTATCTTATAAATAAAGAAGATATTCTTTTATTACAATATGTTTAAATTATATTCAATTAAGTACGATATCTTGGTGAAAATAATCAATTTATCGACTATAATTTCAAAAAAAAAATCCTATTGCTCGGATTTTAATTTCATAAGTTAGGAGTTCAAAATAAAAAATCTTTTAACTAACGACTTTAATAAGGATTTTTGCTGTTAGTTAAAAAACATTGTTTGTTAGATTTGCCAGTAATTTCAGATATTTTTAGCTTCGAAATTAACACTAAAAGTGAAATCAATTATCTTGATGGTATTCACAATTACTGTATTAATCGAAAAAAACTCTAACTAACAACAAAGACAATAAAATTCCCGAAAATTATTCATATGTTTGTAAGATAAGTTGATGGACAATTCAATTTAAAAATTACATATTTGAGCCAAACAGCGCACCGACCGCGTACACGCTCTTAAATACGTGAATCTCAAAGTAAATAGCAAGTGCACTATTAGATATGCGTGTGCCGTGTGCTACTACCATTTGTCTTGAAAAACATGTTTCGATGTTGTATGGCACCATTTTGCCATGACCATAAATCTAGATACAAAATGTATGATAAAAAACAAGAAAAATCGGCAGCGGACTCATCGCGGAATTCTTCCTCTTTTTCTAAATTCTACAATATTTGTTTATCTGTGGTTTTGGAAATGTCATTTGTTACTCTATATCTGTATTCTGTGCTCTATTATCTAATATTTCCTCTGAGTCTACTAACTCGATTGACATTTGAAAGTTGTTACAACTTACATTCCAATTTTCATCTCAAATCACAAATGTAAACAATTAAATTTGCATTTTGCAAATACACACAGTATTTGTAAATTATAAAACTAAAATATTAACTGCTTAAATATGGAGGAAGGGAATTCAATTATTTACGGCTTAGAACATCAGGTAACATCACAAAATTAGATACCAAACCGATATATTTGTAAGAACCATTGCTATTGATTAAAATATCTAATCTGAATTCTAAATGATTTCAGACAAGAGCCCTATCACCTCAATATGAGAGTGATGCTATAAGGTTTCTAATTGGTACTCAAAGTTTGAAGCCACAGTCGAACCAAGTTCATGTTGTAGAACTCGAAGAAGATACAGGAGCCCTGCATACTAAGGCAAGTTGTTATTATATTATATCTTAGTGTTTTCTAGACTACATGTATTGTATGCCAAATGAATCTATCTTGTCAGGTAAATATACATATGATAGGTCTGTTCTTGTTAAATCTATAATACTAGTTTTCCGCCCGCGGCATAACCCACTTTGGCTAAAACTTGATATATACTAAAACCTTTTTCTTGAATCACTCTATCTATTAAAAAAGACCGCATCAAAATCAGTTGGGTGTTTTAAAGATTGAAGCATATATTATAGGTACAGAGAAAGCGACTTTGTTTTATTCTATGTAGTGCAGTAAGGATTAAAAAGCATTATTTACATAAACAGGCATTTTATTTTTTATATGAATCAATAATACATTTTCTGCAAGCAGATATTGACAGAATGAATAAACATGCAACCAAAAAATACTACAATAATAAAAACATATGAATTTTCTAGGTGTATAAACACAATATTGGTGAAATCTGGCATCTCCGATGTTCTCCCCATGATGCGGCGACACTCATGACCACTCACAATGCCTACGACCCAGACACTTCTCAATGCACCATGGGTGTGTCTATATTTAAACTGCCGACTTTGGATGTGAGTATATTATTAACTAGCTGCTCTTCGTGGCTCCACTTCTGTTGGTCTTAGCGTAATGATATATAGCCTATACCTATAGCCTTTCTTGATAAATGGGCTATCTAACATCGAAATAATTTTTCAAATCGGACCAGTAGTTCCTGAGATGAGCGCGTTCAAACAAACAAACTCTTCAGATTTATAATATTAGTATACCTAGATATTATAGAATAGATTTTATTTTATTTTATTTATACAGAAAACATAATTTTTACATTGATTTTAAACATAATTTTATGATGTGAAACCTTATATAGTTTGTAACAGTGCTCACAGTCGCATTAACGCCATTTGTTATTTGCATGGAAGACAAAAGATGTGTCTAGATGCCGGGTTTATAAACTGGTTCCTTCCTTTTATTTGTTCCTGAAAATGTATAAAAATGTTGGGATAATGAATAAATCTCGTTTCAAATCCGATAAAATCTTTAATTTCTAATTTTATAAGTAAAAAAAACCGGTCTGTTTCATAATAAACCACAACACATAAAAATTACGAATAATTGTTTCTGTAAGAAGTCTAGATAAAAAATCTGCAGTAAATATTCTTGCGATTTTATTTTATCTTATTGTAATAAATATTCTTCATTGATATTAATCTATTAATATTTTGCATATGAATTGACTTCACATCTTATATTGCTTAAAACTTCAATAAATTTTTTTACTTGTATTATACTACATTATTAAAATTATGCTAATTTCAGGTTATACCAAAAGACGTTGATGATCTCAGTGCCATTCAAGGCCGAAATGCAGAGGATATGGAACATCTTATCACCATCACTCCTGAGGTAAGTGCATTAAAATATCTAATTCTAACATATAGATTTCTATGTAATAGCCTATTTTCACTCAGGAATAACATAGCTTTAAAGCACTAAATGAATTTTCGAAATCAATTTTGTATTTTTGAACCTTACTTTGTACAAACTTTCACATAATGTTATAAAAATTATTAATTTTTTTTATAGCATAATAGAATACAAATATTATTTGTTAGTTAACTTTAATCTCTCTGCCATTAACTTTTCAACCATTTCTTCTAGCGTTTAAATTAAAAGAATATTTTATTTATCCAAAACAATAATGTAATTGTAATTCTTAATGGTATTCCTAGGTTAAGTATTATTGTAATAATTCAAAGAGCAATTATTAATAAATAATAATAATAAATAAATAATAATTCCAGAAGCCCGAAGACGAGATCCGCTGTGCCGAATGGCACCCCACAGACGCGAATCGTATCGGCATTGTGCTCGACGCTAGTGTGAGTGTGCGTGACGTCACCACGGGAAGTGTCGTCACGGGCTTCGTGCCGGAAGGGCGAGCTAGGCTTAAGTTCACGGGTGGCAAGTGGAGTCCGCAGGCTCAGCATCAGGTAATATACACTAGGACTTAATACACACACAAACACAGACAGACGCACACACACAAAAACACAAGGGCTCGTACATACAAGACCAAGACATACACGTTCATACAAATATATGTGCAGACAACACCCGCATACATACAGATGCACATATACATAAACATAATCTATATACTTATATTATAAACCTGAAGAGTTTGTTTGTTTGAACACGCTAATATCAGGAACTACTGGTCCGATTTGAAAAATGATTTTGGTGTTAGATAGACAATTTATCGACGAAGGCTGTATTATATCATCACGCTAAGACTGACAGGAGCGGAACAACGCGGGTAAAACCGCGGGGTACACTAGTATATAATAAATGTGCACTTAAGCCACTATTTCAATCATTTGTTCATTCTAATATACTATCGTCGGGAACGCTTTTGAATCATCAAAATACATTATTAATATTTTTGAACCGGTTCCACCGGTTAGAAACTTCGGAAAGCAGATTAAGATACTATAGATAAGGGCCGGCAAGAAATTGGTAACAATAAATAGGCAATATAAATTTAGCCCGTATTATCCTACTATAAATCCTTTTTAGTTCGCAGTACTACAAGACACGCACATAAAGTGCTTCGACACAAGGACAGATTGCAAGCCGGCGTGGAGCATAGACAACGCGCATAGACAACTGGCCAGAGACCTGGACTTTAATCCTAACAGGTAACACACTCTTTTTTTTCTGTAACTTTGTTTGCTTATTGACAGTTAACTTTTTCTTAAATCTTTGAACACATATATTTCATTCCTTTTATAAGTTTTTTGGTTTTCTCAAAGGTCAAATTTATATCAAAAGGAGATTGCCCAAGTGACTATGGCACTTGGTATCGCAATCAAACTTATTGTGTCAAGATGAAATATAGCTCAATTTAAAGCATGATGTTAGTTAGTACTTTTAGAAACGATTAAAGTTTTTATGTAAATAAGCCGCAGTTCGCGACAATAAAAATAAAACAATAAACAATAGTGTTATTCTACACTTTAAAAAATTACTTTATCGAGTGTAAACTAACGATGAACGTTAAGTTTTACATTTATTACATAATTTACAAGACAAATGTGAAAAGTAAATCGTGATAAACATTTCAAAATAAATAACGTCGAACAATGCGTCAAACACAATGACACATGACGCAGGACGCTTGCAAGAGAGTTACGGCGGGGGCACACGATGCGTTGCGGCGGCGGTGCGGCGCCGGAGCGGTGTCGCTGCGTCGTCTTACATAGAAAT
>CAJQZN010039960.1:23773-34214 GCA_907164685.1 Colias eurytheme
GGTGCGGCGCCGGAGCGGTGTCGCTGCGTCGTCTTACATAGAAATATATGTGGCATGTCACACGATGCGCTCCGGCGCCGCACCGGACTTGTAACCACCAAGACGAGGCGGGGAGGGGTGAATGCGGTGCGACGTCGGAGCGGCACCGCTCAGTTGTTTTGCGTCACAAGGAAGGACACGCTGTGCAACGCTGCTACGACGCCGCTGCGACATAAAAACGTTACGGCGCCGCACCGCTCGTGTGCCCACTGACACGGTGAAATCTTTGCGGTGCGGCGCCGCAACGCATCGTGTGCCCGCGCCCTTAGGGTGTATTCAGAAAGAAAGCTTGAAACTTATAAGAGCTTATCGGCGCTTGTCAGCGCTGGTAACCCGCGCAGGAAAATATATGAACATGACAAGCGCCGATAAGCGCTTATAAGTTTCAAGCTTTCTTTCTGAATACGCCCATAGATATTATACGTGGTCATACATGTTTCAAAAAACAAACTTTTACTATTATTTCAATTTATCCGGTATAATTAAGACTTAATAGTGATACATATGATCATTATAAATACAAATAGGAATTAACAATATCACGAATACGTGGCACAACTAAATTTTTACTGATACCACCCGTGGTCATTCTCCTTTATCTAACGTTTTTGCATGAAAATAGAATAATCTGTTTTGTAGGTATAAACCTACATATAGAAGATTAATATTAACATGTAAAATAATAAGTAATATGTATTGAATACATTGTTACAGACAATTTCATTTGGCAAGTGCAGGAGACGACGCGGCGTTGAATATTTGGGACTACAGAAATGGGAAGGAACCGATTTTCAGCAGAACTGACCATTCTCATTGGTAATTATTTTATTTATTTTTTTATGAATGTCTGCACTATGAATGTCATTTCTGCACGAGATATTTTTAACCGACATAAAATAAAGGAGGTTTTCAATGCGACAGTATATAATTTGTTATCTCTAGACTTTTGACAGGGACCAGGGTGAATCGAGTTTGATGATACTTTTTGTTTATTGGACAAAGATGGTGTTCAGTCGGAATTAAGTCTGTTTTTAAAAATTTAAAGACGGATAAGATTTTTAAGTATAAACATTGAAATAATCGTATTCTAATTGGGGTTAAATTCATCAGTTAGTTAACAAGTTACCAGTTAAAAATATCTTTTATCATATACTAGCTGTGCTCCGCGGTTTCACGCGCATTGCTCCGCTCCTGTTGGTCTTATCGTGACGATAAATAGCCTATAGCCTTCCTCGATGAATGGGCTATCTAACACCGAAAGAAATTTTCAAATCGGTCCAGTAGTTCCTGAGATTAGCGCGTTCAAACAAACTAACAAACTCTTCAGCTTTATAATATTAGTATAGATAAAATAATATAAAATCATTTATAAAAGTGTATATTTGACTAAATATATTTCCAGGGTATGGACGGTACGATATAACACATACCATGAACAACTGTTAGTGACCGGCAGTTCTGATGGAAGGGCTCTGCTCACAGCAGCCGCTAGTATATGTGATTCGGATGACGAGAAGAAACTCAGCCAAGTGTATGTTATTTTGTTTTATTTTATTTACTAGCTTTCCGTCTACTTATAACGCGAATCATGTAAAAAGAACGCTGGATGAAAGTGATGGGGCGTGTTTTGGCATGTATCGAGTTTAGCACGAAAGTTATTTGCTGCTTATTTTATTGTTGAAGTAGGCTCTCGAGTCGTGGCTTCGCAACTACATATTTGTTATTCTTATACCACCTCATTACACCAAATAGACCAATAAATCGCCAATGCCCAGCTTAACCGTCAGCGTCCTATTTACATGACCCGACCTATACTAGGTTCCCGTTCCCGTGGGATTTCCGGGATAAAAAGTAATATTATAAATGCGAAAGTTTGTGAGGATGGATGAATGTTTGTTAGTCTTTCTACTACAGAACCGATTATAATGAAATTTGGTATGTAGGTAGCTGAAGACCCAGAATAAGACAGGCTACTTTTATTCCGAAAATCCCACAGGAACGGGAACTATGTGGGATTTTCTTTGAAAACGCGTGCGAAGCTGCGGGCGGAAATCTAGTGCATTATAAATATACGTTTATTTCTATACTTTAAATAGTTATGTTTATTTCTTGTTAGTTTTATGAATGTGTATTTTAAGGTGGAATAAAATTGGAACGAAGGTCCTTATCGCGCGTTGCGAAAAGGGGCTAGTCGGAAAAAATTAAGACGAAAAGTTGTAACGATACCTTTTGATATCTCGACCAAGCTAAGTTTACACCTCGCGTCGATTACGTCACACTGACGTACGTGACGTACGGTCTGCAAAAAAGGATTCGCTATGACTTAAAAAAAGTAAAGAAATGTTTGTTAGATTTAACTTTGCATTTATAAGAATAAGCGGGCGGGGCGCCGCATTCCAACGAGGTGCAAACATAGCTTGGTCGAGTTGTATAGTTGTAAGCCATGTGGCGTTGTTAAAGTGAAACTTTTATTACATCGTCTCAAACTTTTTGGTCTGTGTAGCGCATGTCGCGTGACGGTCGGCTGCCGAGTAACTATAAAGCAGTGTTCGGAGTCATTATCGTACAAATACGATAATTTTGTGCCTAAGTTTCACTTTTGCCGTTGTTTCATAAAACCACACAACATTTTTTCTCTATCTGTCTCTCTCTAACTTAAAACTTCGTTCCATCCTGGTGTCCCTTGATACAACTCAAGTTATATTTTCTTTCTGATAGTATATTTGTTACAGATTGGAAGATGGCGTGCTACAATCGTACGAACAGCACGAGGACTCCGTTTACTGCGTGGAATGGAGCACAGCGGAGCCCTGGACATTCGCCTCGCTTAGTTACGACGCTAGACTTGTCTTGTCTAGAGTCCCGAGACATTTTAAATATAAAATACTGTTGTAGACTGTTTAAATTGGCATTCCTGTTTGTTTTGTGTATTATTTATTATTTTAAGAAATATAAATCCATTATTATTTTATTTATTTATATTAAAAACAAGCTTTTCGCCTGCATAGTCAAAGGAAAACCCGTATAGTTCCCGTTCCCATTAATTTTCAGTATAAGAACTAACCTGTGTTATATAAATAGCATCCAAGTTACTCTGTATACAATCTTTCGCATTTATAATATTAGTAGGAAAAAAAAGAACAACATTATAATATTATTATAATAATCTTTATAACTGTGTAAACCCAGATATTTAGTTGCTTAAAAAATACATTTTACAAATAAAAGAAAAAACATTTGGATAAATATATTTATTAGCTAAAATCTCTCTGCCACTCGCTTCGCTACATTCCTCAGATTTCCGTAAACTTTCGAAGGAGGTGATCCCATAATAAGGTTGCATATAGCCCGTCTCGCCAGAGCGATGTTCTGATAACTGCCTAAAATGTGAATTTTTGAGTCTGCCAATACTATTCTTGTCTTCGTTACGTTCTCTATGGTAAATTTGGTACGACCGGCCTTGCCTGCTAATCTACCTATAGCTCTGCCGAGGTGATCGCCTTGTAACGTTTTAACGTCTTTAATTTCAAAGGTCTCTACAAATAAATCGTCAAGCCTGAGCAGTGCCAGTGCGTCTTCTACTTCAAACCCACAGATGAAAGCCTGAAACAGTAATAAAATACATTTAAATTTGTTGAACTATCAAATATGTACAGTGGAGTCCGTTTTTAATGACATTGAAGGGAAATATCAAACACGTCATAATAAACGGACGTCATACAAAGCATTTTGTAGAAAATAAACAATCTCCTGTTTTTGTTAGTATTTAATCCAGAGAAACAAAATAGAGATGCCTACACATTGAGACTCAAAACAAACAAAAAAAAGTGATGTCGGATATCAAAATTTTCCCAAACAGAAATTAGTGTTGAAAGTTTTAGAATTCATTTCGGTCGGTATAACCGGACAATTCATTAAAAATTGGTCACAATAAACGAAGTCATATTATCTGACTTAAGAATTTTATATGAAAACCAAACTTTGCTGTGTAATATGTCATAATAAGTCAAAATAACTGGAGTCATTATAAAAGGATTCTACTGTAGTTGGATTAATCCGTCAGTCCTCGGATCACAGACACAATAGAAAATCTATTGTGTCTCGGCCCGATCGGGCCGCTCGGTGGTCAATGGGTTAAGAAGGCTAGTAACCTCCTATCTACAATATAAAACTTTTGATTGCATGAATTTCTTTACTGTATCCATTTATTTAAAACAATCTGATACATAAATATTATATTATAAAATCTTATACCAAATTATTGCAATTTATGTACATAATATGTTTCCTTAAGGAAACTATGAAAAACAATTGTTTTACTTTTTCCTAATCAATTTCTAAATTTGCATGAATTTAATTATTTCTCAGTAACATAAGGATTCAAGGAACGTCTTTTAATTTTCTTGTTATAGCCCAATTAGCTGAAGTTTATTACAACTAGAATTTTTTATGTAGTATGTAATATTAACACTTAAAAGTATAACAAAATAAATACCTTAACAAAATCGGCAGCTTTCTGTAGATTTGCAATATCTTTTGTTTCTGGCCCAATTTTAATTTCTACATTCCTCGTTTTTGTGTTGAATCTGACTTGTAATAGTAGGTGTTCCACAATTGGTGTGAATATTTTCAACCAATTTTCTTTTAATGGTGTGTATCTGTAAAAAAAAAAACAAAATATAATAAACTTATAACTACAACATTAATTCTATTTTAATGTATATATAAAAATGTAAGTCCCTGTTTATTATTTAAAATATAGTTTAACATTAAATAAATCAGTACCGTAGCCTGTACTCAATAGAATTGAACTAATCTTAATATATATAAATCTCGTGTCACAATGTTTGTCCTCAATGGACTCCTAAACCACTTAACCCATTGACCACCGTAAGGCCCGATCGGGGCGCGACACAATAGATTTTCTATTGTGTCTGTGATTCCGAGGACTGATGGATTAACCGATTATAATAAAATTCGCACACCTTGTGCAGTTCGATCCAACTTGGAGAGATAGGATAGTTTAAACATGTAGGTACCACGGGCGAAGCCGGGGCGGACCGCTAGTCAAACATAAATTTAACAGCAAATTTCTAGGTTATACCTGTGAGCTGGAACTGCTACTTTTCGCATATTTACTTTAGTTTCATTGGGTTCTGCGCTCTTCTTCGGCCTCTTAGCTTTAGATCGCTTACGTTTTGTTTTAGTTTCAGCGCCATTCTGTTGTTCTACGTCCATACCATCACCGCCTTCAGAATCTGCGGGTCGCTTAAGATTTTTCAGCTTTATCGGATTCTTTGCTGGTAGAAATTCATCCACATTAATATTTTCCACTTCCATTTTGAAAAACTATATTAATTATTGAACAAAATATTAAGATTATCGTAGTTTTTAATTTTATTTTGTTTTCAATTATTTATCCACATGGCTTTTGACATGTGCCATCACTGAAAGGAAATCTGTTATCTGACATTTTACGTTTCGTTTAGGAATCGATTGTGGCATAGAATATTAATACATAGGTTTATACTTTTGTTTATTAAACTCAGTTAACACCTCGTCATAATTAGTTATAATATGCGCGCGTAAACAAAACTAATAAGTTATCAAGGCAGTATTTTCTCGTTTTTTATTGATAAATAATTATTGATAACAACGAAAAAACCATAAGCAAAAATTAAGGATAGATGAAACTACGATGTAACGAATTTATAGTATTGTCTATGAAACGAATGTCAATTGTCAAATTTAGAACTGTCATCAAACAGAGGTGTTATGTCACACCTCTAGTTCGATTTTTTATTATGAATTAATTTGAGGTAAGTAAATTAAATACACACCATTTGAACTCAATGCATTATAAATAACACAGCCTTTAATTTCACAGCAATATGGCCACACTTATTCGAACTACATTTGTGAAGGTGATCAGCCCTGCTCAGGGTGGCAAGATCGCAGGATGTACCATCTTGCAAAAGCGGAATATCAGTGGAAAAACTTTGAGGGAATCTTTCCCCCCTCGCCCACCTAAGCCCGCACCATTCGATTATGTAAACAAAGACTACACTTGGTTACGTAGTCTATTCGACAGAACTACTCATAGATTCGATGAGAACACCAAAGTAGTTGTCGTCGAGGGCCCAGTGGCGGCTGGCAAGACTGAATTCGCGGCCGCGCTTGCTGAAGACCTTGGTATGAAGCATTTCCCTGAAGCCAACATGGACATCCATTATATACAACAGGGAGTCGATCTGCGGACCTTAAACAATAAGTTGCCAGAGGACACTAGAAGCTTTGAGCACATAGAATTCAACATGACGCCTAACCATCGTTTGGCTGGTAATTACCAAATCATGATGTACATGGCTAGATATAGCCAGTATATTGATGCGGTGGCTCATTTGTTGAACACTGGCCAGGGTGTGGTGTTGGAGCGATCTCCTTACTCCGACTTTGTATTCTTGGAGGCAATGTTCTCCCAGAAGTACATCAGCAAGGGTGTTCGTTCTGTGTACTATGAACTGAGGAACACAACCATTGAAGATTTGCTGCGTCCTCATTTGGTCATCTATCTAGATATACCAGTAGATAAGGTATGAATTTCCAGCAGTTATTTATACCATTTCTTAGGTTATTGAAATGTATTTATTACAGCTTCCTCATTGGAACATAATAGTAATAAAATACTGTAAATATATAAATTTGCTTCAGTTTGCTGCTGAAATAATTTCAATCAATCTTTTAAATTTTAAAAAGATGCATCAATATTTTTGTTGTGTACTTTTAAAGATTTATAGGGATACTAGCAGTCCGCCCCGGCTTCGCCCGTGCGACCTACATGTTTAAACTATCCTATCTTTCAAGTTGGATCGAACTGCACATGGTGTGCGAATTTTATTATAATCGGTTAAGTGGTTTAGGAGTCCATTGAGGACAAACATTGTGACACGAGATTTATATATATATTAAGATAGGGACAGAAAAAGCAACTTTGCTTTATACTATTTAGTGATAATGTTTAGCTGTAATTAAGTTAGAAGCTATCAAAGATTGATTAATAAGTAAAAAAAAGTAGTTAGTATTTCACATAGATAAATATTAAAGTGACAGATACCTGGTTTAAAGTTAGACTGTGTTTAAATTATTTTTAGCAAAGACCAATAAAATTTAAGTTTTGATTGTATCATACATGCCTATTGTTATTACTAATTTTTAAAATTGGCAGCTAGTGTTAATAATTAAATAAAAACAGGTTGTAGAAGCAGTAAAAAAGCGTGGCCACAAACACGAAGTCGAGGGCAAGGCGCTCACTGTGCCGTTCCTGCAAGAAATGGAACGTCAATACAAGAACAAGTACTTGCGTGATATATCCACACACGCGGAACTGCTTGTGTACGACTGGACCGGCGGCGGTGAGGTTGAAGTGGTAGGTATTTATTTGATTATGAATTATATATTATAACAAGCTGTGCTCCGCGGTTTCATCCGCATTGCTCCACTCCTTTTGGTCTTAGTATATATATTATATTATAGCCTTCCTCGATAAATGGGCTATCTAAGACTGAAAGAATTTTTCAAATCGGACCAGTCGTTTCTGAGATTAGCGCATTCAAACTAACAAACAAACTCTTCAGCTTTATAATATTAGTATAGATTAGAGAGAATTTCACATGCGTGATTTTATTGATAGAGCGTAACAGCCATACAATTTTTCTTTTTAGTAATTTAAGATTATAACGGATTTAAAACGCGATTGATTTCAATTAAATCATGGTATTACCAATTAATTCGTAATTATTTCATTCGCCCGCGCCTTGAAAAACACCCGCATAGTTTCCGTTCCTGTTACCGGGGAAAAAAGTAGCCTTTGTTTCATTCTGGGTCTTCAGCTACCTACATACCAAATTTGATTGTAATCGGTTGAGTAGTATTTGCGTGAAATAGTAACAAACATACATCCACCCTCACAAACATTCACATTTATAATAAATATAAGATTCGAATCCGCGTCATTCGCGTAAATTTTCTATTCTTTAATTCCTATTTATAAAGCATTTGAATGCTATAAAACTAAAAATACCAGAAAGAGCACACTTTGCAGCGAGCATGGTCATGGCTCAAAGTATGTGAAACGTCGGGATAATGATATAATGAATAAATCGCGTTTAAATCCGTTACAATCTTTAATTTCTAAACCAAATAGCCAATTAATATTCTAAAATAATTCCAGGTAGTAGAAGACATTGAGCGTATAGACTTCGATCAATACACACACAGAGACGAGCCCAAACTGAAGGACTGGAGGCTGCCTCGTGAAGTCGAATGGGCCGACCAGAGAATGATATTCACAAACAGCAAGCACATTTTCATGAATCAGTTCAATATACCGAGAACTGATGTGCCCGAATTGATAACTAGTGCTGATGATATGCATGTGTATAATGAGGTAAAAAATATAAAGAAACTAGCTTTTCGCCCGTGTAGTCAAAGAAAATTCGCATATCGTTCCAGTTTCCGTGGGATTTTCGATAATTATCCTATGTATTAAACCGTGGTACACTGTGCCAAATTTCATGAAAATCGGTTCAGTAGTTATTAGAAACAAACGGTAAAGATAAGAAACAATACAACATACTAAAACTTTATTTTAGAGGTTTTCTAAAGCTCCCTGGAACTATATAACTTACTAGCTGTGCCCCGCGGTTTTCCCGTGTTGCTCCGCTCCTGTTGGTCTTAGCGTGATGATATAAATATCCTATATAAATAGGCTGTCTAACACCGAAAAATTTTTTTAAATCGGATCAGTAGTTACTGAGGTAGCGGTAACGGTAGCGTATTCAAACAAACAAACTCTTCAGTTTATATTAGTAAAGATACATGTAAATTACTTACTGCTAAACATTCCTCTTTTATTCAAGTGATATATTGTACTATATATTAATATTATTTATTTAAAACAGGTTGTATACACTCACCCACAACTTCAGTTCGCGCAAGGATACAACAAAGAAGCCGGTGACACTGGCCTCGCCTTCAAAAACAAACACCCCAAATATACGGAGTACTTCTAAACGGGGAATAGATTGTTTATTGTGAATATGTAATAAAATAGTGACTGTTAATGTTGTTTCATTTCTCTAACATAATAATACTAACTTACAGCCCGCGGCTTCGCCCGCTTTGTCTAAAACCTAATAAATTATATACTTAAACCTTCCTCTTGAATCTATTAAAAAAACTGCATCGTAATCCGTTGCATAGTTTTAAAGATGCATACAAAGAGACATATGCAGAGAAAGCGACTTTGTTTTATACTATGTAGTGATAAAAATGTATGGGAAGCGCATAACTCGAGAACAGCTGACCCGATTTCGTTAATTATTTTTTATAATATTCCTTGACGTACGAGGATGGTTCTTATGGAGAGAAAAGGTAAACATGTATCACGAGTGAAGCCGGGGCAGACTGTTAGTATAAAATAAAATTATATGTTCCCAAATGTCGTCATTTAGATTTTAGGAGATATAAAAATAAAGACCTAAAGTACTGAATATACACAAAATGCCTTTTCATTTTTTCATTATTATATGAATAGCCAAGATGTAAGTACAAGTATATATTAAGGACAAAGCTAGTCGTCCGCTAAACGGATTAATAAAATAAATTAGTCGTCCGATTACCGGATGAATAAAATAATTTAATCGTCCGATAACATCTATTTATCTATATAGTTAGGTTATCGGGGTTTCTTTAGAGAACTGCCGCACGTATTATAGGTTTTTTGTGGGGGGAGGAGGGCACACGTTGGTATTTGATATTTTTTTGGCGGGTCGACGGAGCCCCGCTTCGCGGGGCTCCTATTTCTGTATAGTTTTTTTTAAAGAAACCTAACCTACTACGTGACCAAGCCAACTAGACCCTTTTCAACTGTGACGTCACCCGCCCATGTCTCGGGTACAGATAGCAAAAAATGTAACACTCGTAATATCACTGTTCGCTCTCCGCTATGAATAGTCTTATTTTTCCCCATTTCGAGGGCTATTCATAGGAATAACAACACAGTAAAACTTAAACAAATAACAACAAAAAACTTAACAGTCAATAACAAGATTTAACAATTTCAATAAAAAGTACAGAAATAACTAGCGATGCGAAACATACGAATGCGTCGATGCTGCGAACCGTACTAAGGCGAACGCGGTACCTGAGGCGGTAAGCGGGCGGGGAGGCCGCATTCCACCCGAGCGTCTAGTTGGCTTGGTCGAATAACGGCTAACCTAACCTAAACTTGATTTTTGTTTTGTTCGCGGGGCTCCTATTTCTGTGTAGTTTTTTTTTAAGAAACCTAACCTAACCTAACCTAACCTAAACTTGATTTTTTTTGCGCGTCGACGGAGCCCCG
>CAJQZN010039960.1:34224-54230 GCA_907164685.1 Colias eurytheme
TTTTTGCGCGTCGACGGAGCCCCGCTTCGCGGGGCTCCTATTTCTGTGTAGTTTTTTTTTAAGAAACCTAACCTAACCTAAAGGCTAACCTAACCTAAAAATAACCTAACGAATTAAGGGCGAATATCTCGGCCATTTTTGATTTTAGAGAAAAGTTGTTCCTATAAATAAAACATGCTTATATTAGCGTAATCTTTACGATAAAACAATAATAAATAGGTGTTATAATGACACCAACTCCATCAAAAATTTTCTAAGTCCTGCGCCCCCTTTGCTTTAGACCAACCCAACTAGCTTTAGTGTTAAAAGTTTATCTATTAATCCGAATAATCGGACGATTAAATTATTTTATTCATCCGGTAATCGGACGATTAAATTATTTTATTCATCCGGTAATCGGACGACTAATTTATTTTATTCATCCGTTTAGCGGACGACTAGACACTTCGATATATTAAAGGCGTTAAATCCAACACGATAAAAAGCAACCATGTTTATCGTTTATTGCTTGCAGCGAGTATAATCGGTGAAAGTATATATTATGGTTTTACCAGCAGTGCTCCACTGTTGTTGGTCTCAGCATGATGATATTATAGCCTATAAGCCTTCCCCGATAAATGGGCTATCTAACAACGAAATAATCTTTCAAATCGGACCAATAGTTCCTGAGATTAGCGCGTTCAAACAAACACACTCTTCAGCTTTGTAATATTCGTATAGATTGCATGCAGCGAGTAGGTATAATATATTAGTTATTTTAGTAGATTGATATTTATATTATTTTCAAAAATGAACTGGTAAAGAATTGACAATATGATTGAAAGTTTTGTTAGTGGGGCACTCCGCACTCTAGTGTTATTATTGAAGACTATGAAAACTAAATAACTCTACCAAACCGTCACTTAAGATCAACTGAAACAGCGGCCAAATGTGTATCTATCTGAATGAAAACATAAAAAAAGAATATTATGACCACCAGACTTCGATACCCTAGGCTCTTTTACTAAAAATATATATACTTAACAACAAAAACCCCTTTCTGGGTTCCACTATTAGTTTAGCTATTTAACATACAGTTTGATACTAACCGAGTAAGCTATAGGTACATTTTAAGAGACTTCGTATCATTGTTATAATAGAATATTACCAAAATCATCTTGTATAGAAATTGTAGTGGGCCCGCTTGCAAACAGATTGTAGGCACCTACTCGAAAGCAACGCTTTCCTTAGCCGAGCCACGCCACGTCTACATAGAACGAGCCACAGGAACGAGCTGCTTCGTGGAGAAAATGCTTCGCCAAACTACTCTGCTTTACGGTGCTTATACATCAAACGAACATAGAGCATCGTGATCTTTTAACTCAAAACTCATATTCAGTGTTGTTCAGTATAAGATTTATTAGTGTAAACGAAAACTCGTATTCAGTGTTATTCAGTATTACTTAAAACATTACATAGAATCTTTTCGAACGGACTAAGAACAACGGAAGAATTTCTCATTCTTATATCATTGTGTTGATAATGTATGTTATTTTAAACGGAAGTTTCAGCCGAGGACAGGAATATCGGTACAAAAAAAGGAAAAAGAAAAACACAAAATTGGTATTCAAATATTTATTTCCATTTTCTACATTTCTAAAACTATTTTATATGCCAAAATAGCACCGACATCACCGTGGATTTTCTTAGAACTATGCACTCATACAATTTTATGTGCGTAAACCTAAGTATACCACAACAAACATAATATATTTGTATATAAATTCACAATTCCTTTATAAATTAGGTACATGGTATTTACATTAGATTTAGGAATGTTGAATAATGAAAATACGGAAAGCATAAGTACAAGTCAAGATTTAAATCTATATTATAGTATTTTTAATAACATAATTACGATATGAAAAAAATATTATTAAAATATTATTATTACAAAAATATTATGTGTATATATTGTAAGTTTAACAATATAAAAAAATCAGGCAACGCAATAAGTACCTTTTTCTATACATATATTTATTATATAATATGTCGACATTTCACGTATCAAATCTCCATAAAAATTACAATAATGGTATAAAAATAAAAAACAAAAACGCGATTAAAAACCAATCTTAAAATATCGAAATACAATAGAAAATATCATAGCAATTCATTGAGTCAATACAATAAAGTGCATTCGCTCCAGGCAAATAAATGTAAAAAGATTTATAGATATATATATATTTTCTTTCTTTATAAATAAAACGCGTACATTTACAAAGCATAGTTATACGTACGTACGCAACTTTTTTAGGACAGCTATTGCAATTAAAGTGGCTTGAATAGTTAAAAAAATATAGACGCGTTTTTAAAGTGAAACTTTTATTACATCGTCTCTTCACTTTTTGGTCTGTGTAGCGCATGTCGCGTGTATCGCGGCTGCCGAGTAGGTATACCTACTCGGCACGCGACATGCGCTACACAAAGCAGTGTTCGGAACCGTTCGAACAGTTTCACTTTTACCGTGGTTTCATAAAACCACACAACATTTTTTATTTTGGTTACTTTACATGTTTCCTCTAATATCACAAAAAATGGCGTCGAAAATTGCGTCCTATGTTCAGTCACATAACAAAAATTGAAAAAAAAAATAGTTCAAATGCAATTTTCCATACCAACCCCATTTATACAGCACACAAAACATAAAAACAGCATTATTTATATAACGATATATGTATTTATAACAAAATAATGAAAAAAGAAAATCTCATGAAAACGTTATTTCCCGATCCCCCGTTTATACAAACATAAAAAAAAACATTTTTTATTGAATATAATAACAATAATATTTTTTATTACAAATCCAGTAAATACGGCGAATCCAAAGCACCGAGTCCCGCGGCCACGCCCCCCTCATTCGCGTCCGCTAGTTTAGTTCTCAACATGTGACCAACTTGACGGTTGCAATATATCTTATCTTTGTTCCTAGAGAAAAAAAGAAAAAAACATTAAGAAAACCCGATAAAATGACAAAAAATTACTAGAAATTCACGCAGAATTTGTTTTAAGAACGAAACAAATGGGTCTGATAGCATAAAAATCATGATTTATTTTAGTAAAATGGAAAATAGATAAAATGGCCTGGCGCGACCTTGAAATTTTAGTCTCAACGCGCCTAAAGAAGTTTTACTTCAAAAAGGGGAATAAAATGAAGGTTTAATATCAATTATCATTTTTTGTAATATATAGCTGATATCTGATAAGTGCTTGAATAAAAAACTTCTCATTTATAAAGTAACAAAATATTTCCCACACAACTAATAAAAGTCGGCAGAACATAAAAATTTCTAATTAAAAAAGTTTTTACATACCCAATGATGACGCCGAAAATGCCCAATTCTGACACCAAATCACTCAAGGGCGGCGGCACCGTTGCACCTGGACGCACTACGTACCCAGATACCTGAATAATAGTAACAAAAACATAATCTATACTAATAATATTATAAAGCTGAAGAGTTTGTTTGTTTGTTTGAACGCGCTCATCTCAGCAACTACTGGTCTGATTTGAAAAATTCTTTTGGGTGTTAGATAGGCTATATATCATCACGCTACGACCAAAAGAAGCGGAGCACTGCGGGTAAAACCGCGGAGCACAGCTAGTTTATCATGTTATATATATTTATTTTTAGTATTGCTGAGTCAATCTATTTAGATCAAGATATCAAGATGGTAACAAAGAGACAGATTATAGTACATCGAAAAAAAAAATATATTGAATTGTAACTTGTTTTCCTTCATTCGTTCACAATTTTCCGATTTTCAAAAAAGTAAGAGGTTAAATGTTTGTCAATATGTACGAGAATTTCGGTTTTTGTTTGTGTATGTTATTCGAGAGTTTATAAGTATTTCTTAAATATAACATAAACAAAAAAATATAACTTACCAAAGGCGGTAATATTCTCTCCATAAGTATATACGCAGCCCTCTCTCTACTGTGCCTCATTCTTAACAACGCTTCCTTTACATCAGCTCCATACAAGTTGTTACCGCCACCTTCGCGTTGCGGTTTTAAGACGAACCTGTAATAAATATACTTGTAAACAATGTTATAGGGGCATTTCACGCGAAGCGGACACAGATTTCAGGGTCAGGTTTCAGATTTCGGTTATATTTTAATATGTTACACCTGTATATTATATCCTCAGTATGTATACGAAAAATTTTTGCATTTAGATGCTTAGTTTGGTGTCACGTGTGGTGTCACGTATGTTGTCACGTGTGATGTCATGTGTCATGTGTGATGTTATGTATCACGTGTGATGTCATGTGTCACGTGTGGTGTTACGTGTGATGTCATGTGTCACGTGTGATGTCATGTATCATGTGTGATGTCATGTGTCACGTGTGGTGTTACATGTGGTGTCATGTGTGATGTTATGCATCACGTGTGATGTCATGTGTCACGTGTGGAGTGTCATGTTGGACGACGAGCGTTATGTAATCTATGTTATGTGTTGCTACAGTCACGTGTGATGTCGTGTGTCACGTCATACTCACTTCTCAGCATCAGCGAGCGCCATTTCCACGGCCCTTTCCCCATTATCGTCGAAGTCCAGCGAGTACAGGCCTGTGAATATATCCCGGACTCGTGACGTCATCGCACCCTCCGACATGAATGTTTCAAGCACGCCGGGCGCGGCGAGAGCTTGCTGCACCTTCTTAGTGCCCGCCAGTTGGTAGTGGATAGAGGGGCATTTTATCGCTCTGCAGGGAGAAAAAGGTAAGTAACTTGTTGAAAAAAAGAACGCTATAAAAAAAGGTAATTAACGGAAATAGAGGCACATTTTATAGCTCTACTAGGTTTCCGCCCGCGGCTTCGCCCGCGCAGTCAAAGAAAAACCCGCCTAGTTCCCGTTCCCGTGGGATTTCCGGGATTGCGTCATTTTCCCGGGATAAAAAGTTGCCTATGTCCTTTCTCGGGTATCAAAATATCTCCAAACCAAATTTCATGAAAATTGGTTCAGTAGTTTAGGCGTGATTGAGTAACAGACAGACAGAGTTACTTTCGCATTTATAATATTAGTATGGATGTGGAGTCGGAGATAATGTGGGAAGAATGTATAGTAAAATGAGACGCCCAAGTTTGCTAAAGTGATGTCTTATGGAAAAAATAACGCTCCGTGACCGAACAAAGGTAATTTGTGGGAAAAACAATTAGATTAAGGGGAGATATTAGATAAAAAAAATCTATAAAAAAAAACAAATAGATAACATACGAGGATCTTTCCACGCGCAATCTGGCGTCCCACTCTTTAGTGGAAGGATACTGAGCTGGTTCGTATCCCGACCTGTAGTATACTACGGCCACTGGTTGGCCATCTCTGAAATAATATATTATAAGAAATAACACGAGGTGCCGGGTTAAATATTAGTTTGAATGTAATAACAATGTACTGCGATTCTACACAACTTCCTAATTAATGTTGACAGTTGGTAACAAATCGCAGCAAGTCAACGACTATTAGCAGTGAGGGTAGTTGGGTAAATACGTCGTACAAACGTCCGAGCCCCTAGGCACGATTCGTACGAACGCGCGCCGATTCAAAGGAAAGCGGCATTTTATAGTATTCGAGAGCTAAGCATGTTCAGACAGGAAATAGTGACAACTATATAGAAAACTATGAAATCAAAAGTTAGTCTAACAATGTGTAAATCATGGACGGGAGAATAAATAGCAACATAGTCTTAAAAAAAAATGTCAGAACCAATAAACTCCTTGAAATCAGAACTAGACCACCACGCTCGCTCAAAGTCGCTATAATGAGCGCATGTGACTTTGAACATTACTCCCCGAAATAGGATTTTAATTTGAATATTTGTTTTTACAATAGCACTCGAAAATTTTTAGACCACAAGTCTCATATATTATTGTGTCAATAGACTATGTATACCTGCATATAGCATCGTTCCTTATTTATTTTAAATAATCTTATCCATTATTTTATAACTTGTGATTTATAAATAAAAATATACATACTTATAGGTATTTTTAATACGTTATTGTACTTACAAAATAAGTTGCTTTTTATCATTCAATTCAGTCTCTTCATATATTTCGCCCAACGTTTTCCTATAAATCTGAAATAAATAATACAATTACTCTCATAATAAATAACTGAAAATCTAATAATTTGGATATTAATTTATATGAATATTTTTGAGTTACGTTACGAGTACGTTTAAGTGCAAAAAAAAAATAGAATTACAATTTTCTTGAATAACTTTATGATTGCATCATTCATGTTTGAAATAAGGTAAATAAAAAAGAGCATGTGTGCCGACCAAATGTGTCAGAAGTGAGACTTCTTTGGCAAGAGCCAAAACCAAACCAACCAAAATCCAATACCAAATATCGCCGCTTTACTTCATGACGTGACGTTAAAATTTTACTCTCAACTTGCCTAAAATTTCACTTCAAAAAAAATCTCACCATGATGTCAGGCCGTTTCTCCGATATCTCAAATTCATGGAACCGCTGGTCGCATATATTGTAAGAGACCTCCTCCACGACGAATATGACCACAGCAGACGGTACAGCGAAGAGATCGTACGCCTCTATGATGCCTGAACATAGACCGGAGAGCGCACGGTTTTCGGGCATCTATAATATACAATAGAGCCTACGTTGCATTACGGTGCATTTAGACCAAACGAACACAGAGTAGACGAAAGCTTAGTGTAAACGAAAACTCGCATTCAGTATTAGAACATTACATATGTAGCGACGACAAGCTTAATTACTTGCTATCGAATTACAAGTGTAGCACAAATGAAGCACACAGTGTAAGTTGTAACTCGTATATAAACAGTTTGTGCACTATGCATGAACAGTGACGGGCTTGCGGGTGGGTCGCATAGGTTAAATATTAATAATTTTAAGTAGTTATTGAAATATAACCTTTGCATAATTATTTCTTCTTTTATTACGCCCGCATTATAACAAGCCCCGACACATAGAACCACGAAAGAATGCTCTTCGCCTGTTTACACTAAAAGAATTTCACATAGTGAAGTTAGGATGAGCATTCGCTCGTTTGATCTAAATGTACCGTAATTTATCGGTGTTAACTAACTTATGATTACTTCGTTTTATCACATTGAAGGAAAAAAATCAATATTATTTTATATTGTTTATTTTTTTTTAAAGTGAAACTTTTATTACATCGTCTCAAACTTTTTGGTCTGTGTAGCGCATGTCGCGTGTATCGAACGGCAGCCGACCGTCACGCGACATGCGCTACACAAAGCAGTGTTCGGAACCGTTCGAACAGTTTCACTTTACCGTGGTTTCATAAAACCACACAACATTTTTTAAATTTTATCACTAAGTACTATTGTAACAATTTAATGATGAAGAGTTTGCTTTCTTGTAAACGCGTTAATCTCGGGAACTACTAGACCGTTTTCAAACATAGTTCATATAGTTCGTAAGCTAACTAGGAAGTTCAAACAGTCATACTTACATTTTTAATGAGCTCCCCATGGCCTAACTGCCTCAAGACATAACTGTAATGCAAAGATTATTTTAAATGGCAATTTCATTATTTGTGTAACTGGCAACATATTATACTTTCAATAAATTTTGTTATCTATGGAAGAATGGCTGTAATATTTTATAAACTTCAAAGAATTTATTATTATGTGCCCTCTTCATAATGGGCAGCGTTGGCCCAACTAATGGTTGTCGATGTTTGCCGTCATTAGTACGGCGATTATAAATAATTAATAAACATCTACAATGACTGCCGATCATAGACATTTAGGCCCTCTATACTCGTGATATCCTCTACTTGCCCAACGGTGCCCATTGTGACGACGGCCCACTATAAATTTCCCATTATCATAAATTGTATTTAATACAAAGGGCTCATCCATGAATTACGTTTTACGTTTTTCATTTCTGACTAGACGACGAGATTTTTTTATGTCGTCTATGTATTTTTGTGCGTACGTGCGTACGTATGTGCGTGTGCGTGCGTATGTAAGTGCGTGCGTGCGTTCGTGTGCGTGCAGGTGTGTTTTATGTGTGCCTGTGTATGTGAATTTGCGTATGTATATAGTACGTATAATTTATCGGCCCGTCTTTGTCATGTTTATACATGTAACGTAATTTATGAATGTTCGCTAATACATGCTCATTCATTCACATATTCGATAATTGCAAGATTTTATTTAATGAACAATTATTAAATATAAGTAATAGTAATATTGTTGCAATATCGAAATAGAAATGTCGATTAATACAGAATACAGGACATAGTATTTAAGAAAAAAGTCAAACTAGAAATAGTAAAATTGTAAGAATGAAGGTACTCGGTCATTGATAATTGTTGCAATTAAATACAATTATTAAGTACCATGTGTTGACTCTCCAGATTAAACAAATAATTTATACAAGAAAAATAAACTATAAATAATATAACATATAACATATATGGTGTCCCACAACACATTAAATTCTCTAAAGGGCCTCTGCGTGTTGGACCTGTGTCCCCACGTAAGCCTTCCAAAGGACCGGGTATCTTCCTTCTGGTGGTACCCGTGTATTATGGAGAGTAACATATAATAATCAATCATCGAGTACTTAAACAAGATTTTCAAGCGAAAAGAACAACCATAAATTTAAATAACAAACAACTCAAACATTCAATACAATAAAAATATTATTTTTCTAAATAATACGAACAACACAAATGTTACACTAAATACATGAACATTTTACTGCATGCTATATATGAATAGTAATGAGTATTGTATAAAAAAGTAGATTAAAAAAAATAATAATATATCACATCTATAGTTTATACTGTTTATAAGCTGGTATTTAAACATATAAAATGTATTTAAATATAATGGTTTTATTAACTACAGGAGTTAAGGGTGGTTTTCGTTATGTATTTATTTTTTTACTGTTTCGCGAGATAAATTAATATAATTGGAGATTAAATTTAGTATTAACATTTATTATGAATATGGAATTTGTTTCAGACATAGAAAATTTAATTCCATAATGTATTCAAAAATAAATAAGATGCTATAAAGTTATTAACATTTAGCGCGTCACACACGGTGAAGATACTATAATATTTTATCTTAAGATACTGTTATATTTTATATCACAGTATCTTAACGCATCCGGTATCAGCGTTCGAAACATCATTTTTCTTTTTGTCATTGCGTACTAAGACTCCTGTAGAACCGCCACCCACCCCGGAACACAAATGACCCACGTCATTTGTAACAGGATCTTAAGATAAAATATTATAGTATCTTCACCGTGTGTGACGCGCTTTTCAGTACTTAAATAAGTACACATATAAATATATATGACGTGTACCTACTTTTTTATCATGTAAAAATATATAAGCATGAGTTTGCATTTTTTATTTTAATACCTAAGCTAGGTATTTGCAATTATACGTTAGTGTCTCACAATTATTTATATTATTAATACAATACGTAACCACATCATATATACCTTAGAACAAATTTTTTGTTGTTCAGATAAAATATGTATTTTTTTTTTTTAATTTTATTCCCCATTTTGTTGTTGGCAATAGAATACATATATTCAAATATTAGAATTATATTTGGAACTTTTGTCAGACGCATCCACAATTTAACCATAGTGTTATAATATTTTAAATTTTGTATTTTAACACTTATTTAAGCTTTTGAAAGATGTCCGCTCCAACGTGTCCAAGCAATGAATGGACAAAGTATAACAATAAAACAAATTGGCATAGACAATTCTATTTTTATATTTACCGACACTGCGGATGGTCAGGGAACATCTCTCAACTAACCTTAACAAGCCAATATCATCATGCACGCAAATACATTTTAAAATTACACAAAAAATATAAATAAATACGCCATAATATACATACGTAGGTACGTCCAAAATATAATGAACAAAAAACATACAATAAAACAAACAAGCATGCTAGACATAGTCATAGATAAAGTGCATAGATAAGCAAGCGCGAATACAAAGACAGGGGGCATAGACAAGCTTCTTACATACAGTGAAAAATATATGAGTGACAGCGTGCATAGACAAGATATAGCAAACACATGAGAGATGTTATCTGAACGTATAAGAACTTAATGAGCGTGAACCTTTTTTTATTTGAATCGCTTCGTAGATTCGAAAATTAAAACAATTACTTATTGATTTGGAGGGAAAACTTGACTAGAGACAACAGAGACTTACGAAATGGTAGATAATAGATGTACAAGTAAATAATAGTAAGTATTTTATGTTGTTAATTATCTTGAGAAAAGGCATTTTATTTTCGATAGATTACAAATAAATAAACCATGAAAAAGATACAATAATTTTTCAAATTATAAGTACGACGCTCGGCCATCTCTGTTTCTCATCATGTTTCTCATCTTTATTGGGATAATACGATTTAGTGACACACGGAGCAACAAATTAATCAATTCAAAAATAAGAGAAGATATTATACAGTATACACAATATATGAATCGAATTTAATAGTTCAATAACCCTGATGAAGAATTTTGTTCGTTACCTTTCAAAATACAAAAATATCTAGTAGTTTCATAAATATCCGCTAGAGGCGCAACAACAAATGTCATACAAATATTCAACGCCATCTATTGTTCAATGCAAGTCAATGAGTCAATCACACTATACATTTTACGTAAACTAAATCGTATTATCCGTAAAGGTAAACGCTCATAGCAAGTAACGCAATGCCGGTACCGATACATGGCGGGCAGGTTTGACGTGATGGCGCCAAAACTCGCCGCGACCGTGTTAAATTCCACTTGTTTTATCCGATTGCTGTCCGGCTGCTGCATCAGATAATCCGAACGGAACAGGCCGAGGCTGAGCGACTGAAAAATGTTATTACATCACACTTTGTCCAATCATTGGGACAGTTGACAAAGCGGAATCGTGACCGTAGCATGACGCAAGACCTCACAGAAATCATAATGGCACCGATGCAAAAAGAATAGATTGAGAAATTTCGAGAGTTTTATGTTACTTTCTGAATCCACCAAAAACGTATACAATGCCATTTTTTATTCTTATATTTAGTGGTCGGTCGCGCAGTCAAAGGCTTCGTCAACTGTAGAATAATTCTGCACATAAGTAATTTTTATGTTAACTACATATATAACCCAGTGCCTTATATTTAGTACCTTAGTGGATATAAGATGTACTAGTCAATTATGATTTTTATTATTCTTTTTTGCACACATATGTAGTAACTATGTTGACATCATCCTGAACAATTTATGAATATTAACACCGATGTATATACAACGAACTTTTATAATCTGTATTTATTTGTGAGTATATGTATGAGACAATGGATCAGTTAATCATAATAAAGTAAAAAATTGATGTTTTGTAATGAAATTTGTATTTAAATTGACATATATATCACTCGAAATAACGATACATTCTTGTCAATATAATGGAAAGCGTCGTATCGAATAAATTTGAGATCCATACAGATATTTTAAACGTCTATTTTCACCAAACACCAGATGGCGCTACTCCCGCGACTTTAACGCTATTGACGTACAAGTTGTTTATAATACGTCAATATTTACTGCGAATCCTTCCTTTGTCTTCCCCAACATTTACCATTGCAGCACTGTAAAACTCATCTTTTTAAGAAGAGTTTCTAACTTTAAATATAACCTAAAGGATAGCCTCCTAAAAACAAACAACATACTGCCAAAGGCATTATAATGGAATAGGTAAGAATTTAGACGGTAAATAGGCAAGTCCACATAGAGCGAGCAGCCTCGCAAAGCAATTACTAATAAAAAAAATCATTTAAAAAATGATCTTTGACATACCTAAGGCACACGTCACACGATTAGGGTGACAAATCAACATCGAGCTATGCTGCGCTGTACTGCGCTGTGCTGTGCTGTGTTTCTTAAGCTAAGTTTTTTTAACAATTAAACGATGCTGCGCTGTGCTGTGCTGTGTTTCTTAAGCTACGTTTTTTAACCTTCCTATACTCGCGCGTTGGTCTGTGAGACCGACGAAACACATTTTCGTAATTATTTTTATGCAGGTAAATCCTGTGAAGTCGAGTTCCTTGCTAGTTTCCGGATTTGGGGCTAACTTCATTTTAGTGCAGGTCTCGTGGTCAGCAGAAGTTCACGTATCATCATAGCATCTGGCGCCAATCGGTCCATAAGACCGACGCGAGTATAGGTGCAACTTTTTGTGTAAGTATTAATATTATAATATATTTTGTACATTTATATATTTTTTAAGACTGAATACTTTATGAAGTATGTATAGTAAAATATATGTATGAATGTTGCTCTAAATTATATTTTGACCAATTTTTTAGGCCATACTTCATGTCAAAATGAACGATCAAGTTCTGGTTCTGCTATGAAGACGAAAATGACAGTGAGGTGGAAGACAACGTGGAGGTACAAGAAGAGACATACGACACCGAGCAAGACGATGACAATGAAGAGATATCTGAAGTTCCCGTGATTTTTACTTGGAAAAAGATGGACAGACAAGGCTCAAAACTAAGCCAAACATAGATAAATATGTGCTTTGATATGTTTATTATTATTACTTAGAAGTTTATTTTGTTTTGAAAAAGAAGTTCTGTTTTTAATTTAGTTTTCCCTAGTACTTAAGAAAAACATCTCAAATTCGAGGACTGATTTGTTATAGACTATATAAGTCAGTAAAATAATTAAAAGACTAAAGTATGATCAATACTATTTTGTTTCAGTACATCCTAAACTTTAAGAAAATTGTTATAGTTTTCGGTTTTCTTAGTAAATATATATAGTGTAGGGGTAAACACTATCGGTTTGTGACACCGTGCGCGAGTATAGGTGTTACAAAAATTGGCGCGAGTATAGGAAGGATATCAATCTAGCTGAGTATAAAGTAATCAGCAGCTCGTGTAGTCGTTTATCTCGTCAAATATGACCCTATTTTCAAAAAAAACGTAAACATTACGACATAGTTGAATCCGATGAAGATGAAAGTGAAGAAGAAGCGGATATATGGATATTTTATGTGTTATTTTGTCGTTAAAAGAGTCCAGTCACGGTAGCTTGTTACCTCACACCATACGTGAAAAATACGGAGAATTTTAATGAATTTAATGCGGCGATGGAGGGGCACGCAGCGTGCTCCAAACCTAGCATAGCTCGACACAGCGAAGCATGGCAGAGCTCCATAAAAACATAGCACAGTTGGGCACAGCGCGGCTCAGCACGGCGGGTAGCGCGCCTCGCTCGAGACTGCTGCGTTTTTAAACAGAGCGTAGCCTCACACAGCGCAGCACAGCATGGGTTGATTGCAGCCTCATTAAAATATTAAACGAGCGAGTTGACCAAACACAGCACAGCGCAGTACAGCGCAGCATAGCTCGATGTTGATTTGTCACCCTAAGGGTGACAAAGGGTGTCGCTGTACTGCGCTGAGCTGTGTTTGGTCAACTCGCTCGTCTAATATTTTAATGAGGATACAAACAAACCATGCTGCGCTGCGCTGTGTGAGGCTACGCTCAGCTTGTAGATGATAATCGCTCATTTACACAGCACAGCGCAGTACAGCGCAGCATAGCTCGATGTTGATTTGTCACCCTTAGACGTCAACACACTGGCCAAGATACTTCGCGAGGCTGCTCGCTCTGTGTGGACCCGGCTTATGAGTTTGAGACGTCATTTTAAAATATTCCCGCCATCTTGTCCATTGAAAACATCGATACACGATCGTTCCGTTAAGGGCGGTTAGTTCAGACAATTTAGGCATTTTAGGCCCTGAGACGGCTCGCGCCCGCTTTGCGCAGGAGCCGGCGCGACATGAACTCCGGTGACCTATGAAGGCGGGCGATTACGCCACAGTATAAATAAATCAGTAGGTAGTTCGATTTTATTTGCTATCGTAGGAATGTTTTTGATAAATAATTAATTTACTACTAATCCTATACCATTAAACGAGCAATATTTGCATATTTGTATATTTGTTTGTATACAGTGTGGAAATTTTCGATGTGCCCTGAAAGGAAAGTACCTACTTGAAATACTAGGGATAGCAAATTTTTCTGAAAGGAAACATTCCTTTTTCAAATTTTATTTTATTATTCAAATCGATAGAAACAATATAAAAGATAATTTATTGTTAATTTCTCGTAAAAATATTTGCTCTTAGAAATAAAAATATCATGGAATCGAACATTTTTATTGTAGCATCAACATGATCTAAACATAAAAAACGCTTCTGGTTTATTGGTCTATTTTATAAATATGTATATTTAAAGTTTAAAATGAAACTATCGTTCTGGATACATCAATAATTTATTTTCTTCTGAAAATATTGGTAATAATAATTAAAAGTAAAACAAATAAAAAAGGCAAAATAATAATTGAATTTTGTAAATTGAAGTCTTGCACCGCAAACATGTTTAAAAGGACGCTGTCACATACATATCTGCGTTACTCAAATTTAGGTATCTAATAACGTCGCAACGTGGTGCGCGGGAACATCACGCTTACGTAAACATAGCACATTCCGTTTTATAGACCATCTTCATACTTGATATTATTTTATTTTTATTATATAAATCTTTGAATGCAGTTCTATTTCTTTATAAAAATAAAGGAATGTTTCCTTTCAGCAAAATTTGCTATCTCCAGTATTTCTAGTAAGTACTTTCACCCAGGGCCCATCGAAAATTTCCACACTGTATTTACAAACAAATATATAAATATGCAAATATTGCTCGTTTAATAGTATAGAATAAGAAGTTAATTTATTTACACCAACAATCCTAGGATAGGTAATAAAATCAAACTACTGATTTATTTATATTGTGGCGTGCTCGCCGTTGTACTTGCCGCTCGGTTCTAATTATACGAGCGGCGACTACAACGTGGTCGGGAGCAAAACTAGCACAGGTCCTCCCTCGATGGCGTCCGGTTGGACTTTGGCGGCACTGGCGTGGTGCGCGCGAGTCGCATATTACGTATTATATTTTATATAAAAAAAATAAGGGCTAAATTATAAATCTATCCAAAAATTCCACTGTAAAACCTGATTAGTAAATGAAATGTAAAATTTTCATAAAAATAGCGTTTCCCTAATTCGCATAAAACTGAATCTGCTTTCAAAATCGATGCAACTTCTGATTTTTTTTTATCGAGTTAAATGTTTAATATTGTGTTTCTATCCAAAAATTCTACTAGATCAAACGTTTATCTGTACTATATATTTTTTTAGGATTTTAAATATGATGATTTCTCTGAAAAAAACATGATTTAGAAACATGAATGTCGGACCAAGGCGCCTTAAATGAAACAATGTTATCGAACAACTGATATCTTAACAAACTGAGTATTCTTGCAGAGTTGAAACTAACAATGATAAACGATGATTAGATGTGACTTTACAAAATAAACATAATATGTACAATTAAATTTCAACGGAAAGCAATTTCTTCTATATTTTACTAGTCTCTAGTGTTATATTTATATTCACTGTGTCACCATTGTTTTAAAGTAAATGTTATTAAGAATGAAGTAATTAGGTAAGTTTACTCAAATTATGACTTTAGTCCTGGTAGAAGTGTATTTATTTACTAACCTGAAAAGGTGATCATTATCGTAGGTACCTAAGCTAAGTGATTATGAAAAAATTTTTTTGTTCAAGCCTTATACTTGAAATCCTTTATGGGTGAAAAAAAATGGCGGATCATCTATAGCTACAACCCTACAGGCAATTTTTCTTGGTAGTTCCCGTGCAGTGCGATTCCATATTGTGCTAAAATATATAGTTTTCCGACTTCATATTTAGCCTAATTATTTTATATTATACATATGTATTTATAACGGACTTCGAATAGAATTAAATATATGTACATATTCTGTGATTTAAGTTTTTATAATAATATAGATACCGCTGAAAATAAATTAAGCTTCTCGTATGACATAACATTTAGGGTTCTCACACAGTAGCGTCAATTGTCTATTTTTAATCAATTTAATTCGATTTAATCTGACGCTTTTATAAAATGACAAAAAAAACTGACCATATAAGACATTTTTAACCACATAAGTACTTAAAAGATTATTAATTGTTTAGGTATAATTGGATGAATTTATATGTGCCGCAACAACAACACTATGTAACGTGACGTGTCACGTGGCATAAAAAAACATGCATTAGTTTTGCAATATGTCACCAACTAATGATCTGAGGATGATGACCTTTGGAATTCTTAATTATCGAAGAAAAAAGATCTATGTAAAATGCATTCCTATTTGCAACGCTTCTGTGTAAGACCCCTAAATCCTTGTTTTTAACATCACAATTATAATAAAGATGCATTTATATATTCACACTAATGCAAAAGTTAGTAATGTTAACATTCATCTATCTACTGTAAGATGATGTCGTATAAAAGCCCACATTGCAAACTGATCGCTGTGCCAAGTGAAACGTGTATATTATACTAAGCCGAGTGCATTTTAAGCCTTTATTGAATTATAAACTCCTTTATTTACAGCTAGACTGCCTTGCTACAAAAAAACAATTTGCGGTGTTAAGTAAAAATATTTGCGACTAACAATCGCAGGTTAATCATCGGCCTTAAATGATTAAAAAAAAAACAAAGAACTTCTATATTGTTATTAATATTAAATGCTTATAATGCAAAATATACCGCATTAATATTTTTTAATCCTTTATCGAGATGTTTAATCCTATCAAAAAACAAATTAAAATAATAAAAAATATTTTTCATTCGTCTCCACCATTTTTTCTGCTAATGCGTTACAAGTCTTTACTCTATACTTTCACATTTCAGAATATTCACTAAAATTGATAACACAAGTCATATTATAATCCTATACAAAAAATAACCCCAGTCCACCACCACTTAAAACCGCGCTAACTACATCGCCTACATTGCATATTGGTACAGTGTCGGCCACTCTATCCATCGGCAAACCAATAACTAGACCATTGGCACAGCGATACAGCACACTCCACCGTGGGCTACCTTTGTATCTCCCGAGAGACTGGCCCAAGATGGCCAAACCCGGACGCTATGCTGTTGATTTCCACTTGCTTCCACGAGCAGTATGGCGTGTGTTTCGCGCATTGGCTCTCCGTGTGCGGACATCGCGACTCCAGCATGATGTCAGAACGCAGCATGCCTAATGATATCGGCTACCACGACACATTTTTTGTTTATCACATCACCCCTTATGTATAACGAGAAAGCGAGCAAAGTAAACCATAGAGATAACGAAAAACATGTTCTAGCTTTGATAGAAGGAATTTGGACAAATCGAAATAAGGTCAAGGTTATAACTTTCATTTAAACTATCATAAATTCTTATTAAAATATAAACTATTAGACCGGGAGATACTGACACAAAATTTCGAGTCATTTGTAACAGGATGGTGGTTCTACAGGGGTCTTAGTACGCAATGACAAAAAGAAAAATGATGGTGTGAACGCTGGTACCGGTGGGTTAGTTGCGTGGGCGTTAGTCGAACTCGTCGGAAAAATAGCGAAAGTCAAACGATTTGTAACACAAAAATTTTAGAATTTACCGATAGCCCATAAAAAGAAGTAGGCGGTAGTGTCATGCCATACTTTTCCAGTATGACTTACAGCCCGCCATACCGACGCGAATGTGTTGATTTAAAAAAAACAATTATTCAACCATTTGTACCAAGGTAACTTTTGCACAGGTAACCATCGTCGTGCAGCCATTTACGAAAATCGCCATGCCATACTTTTCGGACGATTCCAAATGGTCGCCATACCGCCGAAAATCTGCAAATTTTTTTTATTTCGCCTATCTTTTTGTACCAGTATTGCATTTGGCTTTTTGGAGAGTATTTGATAAAATGTGACCATTCTTATATTTGCCATACTTCTAGTAGGGGGAAAAAGTGCTGTCATACTTGAAAAATAAATTTATTATTAATTTATATAAGTGAAGATTTCCAACACCTAGATCTTTGAAATTTTGTATTTATATTCGTTGATCCTCAAACTTACAGGAAAAATAAGTGCCATACTGTTACAAATCGTTTGACTTTCGCTATTTTCCGACGAGTTCGACTAACGCCCACGCGACTAAGCCGCCGGTACCAGCGTTCACACCATCATTTTTCTTTTTGTCATTGCGTACTAAGAACCCTGTAGAACCGCCATCCTGTTACTAATGACTCGAAATTTTGTGTCAGTATCTCCCGGTCTATATCTTTGGTTAGTAACTGAAATTATCTAATCATTATGACCTTGATTTAACCTTAGAAGCATAGCCTATTTAAGTTTAAATATATCTAGTATCAATGATAATATATACCTGTGCTATTCCCTCTTCACGAACTTTTAACCAAACATCATAGAGCTTGGCTGTAAAATCATCCACTTGTAGGGCATTCTGGAGCGTTTTCTCAAGGAATTCATCATCATGTGCCACCTAAAGTAAAAATAAAAGTCTTTAGAATAACAATTATATGAAACAACATTTCGTAATATGCTTACAGAATATGTTTATTTTACGCATGTGTTAAATGTTATTCTTTTTTTTTTATGTACTTATTATATACAGGGTGTAATCGTAAAGTGTGCAAAGGCGATTAATCCGTAACTATTACAGATATCAAAAAACTTTAAACTAATATCAAAAGTACTTTTTGTAATGAGTAAAATGACATGGATAAGTAGTTGATCAGCCTTCTTTTTCCTGCCAGACCATACAATTTTTTTTCGTCAGTTACCAATGGGAATTGGACCCAGTAACCCTTGTTTCTAGATTCAAGCAATAAACACTGTACCAACGGGGCAGTAATAATAAAATAAATAAATAAATATTTCTAGACAATTTTCACACACAGCACGGTCTGTTCCCATACTAAGCCTGCGTTATGGAAACCAGATGGCTGATAAACATACATATATAATTTTAAATAAGTACTTAAACTTATATAGATAATTAACACCCAGACACAGAGCAAACATCTATGTTCATCACACAAATATTTGCCCTAGGTGGAAATCGAACCCACAACCTCTGGCTTGGAAAGCCAGATTAAGTCAAGTCAAGTAATGTATAAATTTGGCCGCTCAGTACACTATGTTATACATTAAAAAGGTCGGTAATCATAAGCATTTTCATTCAATTTCCTATCCAGTGTAAATTACGCAAAATTTTGTTACAAAATATTTTGTAATTTGCCCTATGTTGGTTAGTTTCTCTTTATGAAATCGATACATTGTCCATTAAGCAAAAAGATAATAAATATTAATTACTACAACATTTAAAGAACATTAGAAGAAATATTTGTCAATCATAAACATATCAGGAAGTTGACTATTAAATATTTAAATAGTTAATATTTAATAATAGCTTCCGCCCGCGGCTTCGCCCGTGTGGTGTTTTAATAAAAGGTAGCCTATGTTCTTTCTCAGGGTCTAAAGATTGTCTGTGCCAAATTTCATCAAAATCCGTTGAGAGGTTTAAGCGGGAAAGCGTAACAGACAGACAGACAGAGTTACTTTCGCATTTATAATATTAGTAGGGATTTATTTTCCAAAGATTTTATGCAATCAAATGTT
Source organism: Colias eurytheme (assembly GCA_907164685.1). Lineage (NCBI taxonomy): Eukaryota > Metazoa > Arthropoda > Insecta > Lepidoptera > Pieridae > Colias > Colias eurytheme. The sequence continues at coordinate 53,889 of CAJQZN010039960.1, forward strand.
GGTCATCACAAAAATATATTAATCAATTTCATTTCAAAGTATTGGTTTTAGAATTTATTTATTTAGAAAATAATACAAAAATTTCATGTAGGTTATAGACTACTAGTGATAGTTAACACTGAACGCAAGAGGTCCTAAGATTTATTACTGCCAAAAAAAAACATTGTTAAGTCCGTTAGAATACATAAAGCTGAACTATACTATTTATAATATTAATTTGTTTCAAGTACATATGTTAAATCAACATTCGGCCTAGGCATTCAATTAAATGTTGTCGTTCAATGAACCTGCTAGTCATTAGCCCGGTTTACACGCACACTCTTTACCGCGTGATTGAGTGCG
>CAJQZN010039961.1:0-13329 GCA_907164685.1 Colias eurytheme
TATTTACAAAAGTTTTATAATTGTAACTTTTATACCCACCAGTTGAACTTCATCTGTTCAATTTTAACTTCTCAAAACCAACTCTCTGTTTACAAAAACAAAAATGTCCCATCCAGGCTAGAAAGCCACGCCGCGTGCCAGAGCCTGTCTCTACACTCGTTCCTGCTGCTGCCGATGCAGCGCGTGACGCGGCTGCCGCTGCTGCTGGACGCGGTGCTGCGGAACTTGGCGCCCAGCGATACGGAGTACGAGGGGTGTATGCACGCGCTCGCTACGCTTAATGATGTGAGAATTCGTACTTTTAGTAGTCGTGAATTTTAAAGTTTGTGAAGTTTTGTCTTATTTTGACTGATATTGATTGCAATAATTACCAAATTTGTTATGAGTCAGTTAGGAACCAATACAGTTTTATTTTGAACACGATTCCTGATCCAATGTGACACATGTGCGAAAGTGTTTGCTCCTGTCCGATTACCATTTTTGAAGTGAAAATTTCTAAGCCGCGTTCAAAGTAAAATTTAATCCGTCAGTCCTCGGATCACAGACACAATAGAAAATCTATTGTGTCTCGGCCCGATCGGGCCGCTCGGTGGTCAATGGGTTAAAGGTCGCGTCATGGAGTAAAGCACCGATTTTGGTGTCTTTGAATCTTGCCACTTTTGACACGCGTGGTCGGCACACAAACTCTTTTTTTTTATTTATATTTTTATACCTATATCACTTAAAGTTTACAAAACCACGTCCACATTTACAATCCACCAAATAACTTTAAAAGCTGTTTTGCAGTACAGTAATATGGTGGTTTAAAGTAATAATTGTGTGTATATGTTACCGGAAATGTATGAAATCAAGGAAATGTATATAAATCCTAGGAAATGTGTATGAAATAATTTATTTCACACATTTCCGTGCGATTTTGGGAATTACATACATTTCCTAGGAATTTTATACAATGACGGATTACATACATTTCCGTTAACATAATATAGAAGCCTTCCATCTTCCCTCTGTCACATTTTATAATAATCTATACTCCATCCACAGTTCGTATCGCAATGCAACGAAGGTGCACGCAGTACAGAGCGACTGGAAGAGATGTGGCGACTCAGTTCCGTCATACACTTCCCGCCCTCACTGCGAGCGGCACCCGACCTATCGCCCGCGTGTTCCAGGCGTGATCGCAAGTGTGTATAAGCCTTAATTATTTATTTCATTGACATACTATAAACACATAGACTCACAATCGCCTGTTAAATTACATACTATAAACAAATAAGACTCACAATCGCCTGTTAAATGACATACTATAAACACACAGACTCACAATCGCCTGTTAAATGACATACTATAAACACATATACTCACAATCGCCTGTTAAATGATATACTATAAACACATAGACTCACAATCGCCTGTTAAATGAGTAATGACCCAAGTGTCCGAACGGTTCTGTTCAAATGTACAGCTTATTTCGTAATGATTAAAGGACAGAGTTTTCTAACACACTAATGAGAAAACTCTGCCCAATAAACGCGTAGGCAAAGTTTGCTTCAAATTTTTGAGCGTGATCGTGAGTCCAGTTCTTTATTGCACTTAACTTTATTGTAATTTTAGGGAGTAAATAGGAAAAAAATGCAAATAATAGCGTTAAATTATTATGAGTTTACGAACAAACTTTATTACAAAACAATGTATATTAAAACTTTGTATAATAAATAATTTAGAATTTTATTTAAACCATAAAAAGTTAGAAGTTCTTTAAGAAATTCTTTCAGAAAAACATGATAAGACTTTTTTATCTTTATAGGCCAGTACGTTGGTTAGTTCGTTCCGGCGAAATGACGCACCTCGTGTGGAAGACGGACGAACTGAAGCTGACATTTGGCAAGAAGTTCCAGAAAGTTCCACTACATCTCTTCCTGTTTAACGATCACCTAGTTATCACCAAGAAAAAGAGGTGAGTTACGTTTACGTTGGTTAATATTGATTGATTTATTTATTCATATTTTTTCTTTAAGAGGTAGGAGACAATAAGATAGCAAATACATTTGCAAAAATTACGAAAAATTCATCTAGTTATAAATTGAAACTCAACTAAGCATTAACTGAAAAAAACTTGTATTCTCTTTTTTGATTTCTATTTTTTTCTACTTCTCTTTCTTTCTAAGTACAAATTTAGGAATGGAATAATTCTTTAATTTACCTCAATCTGTCTTCGTAATTTTACACATTTGCATTTGACCGCTAAAGATTTTTTAAATATCTACTTAGAAAAGCATTCCGTATCTAAGATCGCGCTGGCTGAATTTAATTTTTAATCTGTACTAAAAAAAAACCATTCCCGCCACTCCCCCAGCGAGGACTACTACCTCGCAGTAGACCACTGTCCCCGCTCGCTGGTGGACGTGTGCGCGAGCGACGCGGCCGCCAGCGCCAAGCACGCGCTGCTGCTCACGTTGTTGGAGAACCACGAGGGACGGACTGTTGAGATGGTGAGTGTAGTCAGTAGTGTATCCTTCCCTATTATCGGCTCTTAGACGCGCGTGCCCTCTCACTACGACCGCCCGCAGCCAACTGAGCTGTGTGAGCTGTGTCACCGTTGCACGTGCGCAAGAGATGACATAATACTTCCCTCTCTTTCACTCACATACACTACAGTGAGGTTGAGTGAGGTTTACTGTATGTTTTTACAGAGCTGAAAATGGTAAAAAAAATGATAAAAATCGTTTCTGGTTTCAAGAAATAGTAAATACTATTTCTTGTCTAGTTATACTATTGAAAATACGCTATAATACCTAAAAACTAAAATTAGTTTTTAGGTATTATAGCGTATTTCAATACTATTTTGTAAACATTTATCTCATTAAATATAATAAATATCTTGTAATTGACTGAATTGAATAAATTAAAACTGTATAAATGCACTTTACGATCCATTTGCTTCAATTTATAATTGATATTTTGTGACTTTCGTATCATATTTGAATACATATTTCCAATAACATGTTTTTGACCATACATATTTAACTAAAATTACTCTTCTTTCCAGCTAATGTCCTGTGCAAGCGAAACCGATGCACAGCGGTGGGGCGAAGCCCTATCGCCCGCGGGCGGAGGCGCCGGGGGCGACGCAGTATACGCCGGTTGGGACTGTCCCCAAGTAGCAGCCCTATACGCGTATAAAGCAGCACAACCTGATGAACTGGCGCTCGCTGAAGGGGATATCGTGAATGTTACCAGGAAAACTAGCGAGGGTAAAGACATTGTTGTTTTATTAAAATTGATTAATCTTTCGATAATTTGTAATAAGCATTGTTTTAATTGTTTAAAAAATCAAAATACTTCATAATAAATATTAAATACTAAACCAAACGATATGTTTGCAATAAAAAATGTTCAATATACCTAGCCAAATTTCATAATTCCTACAGCCCTAAGTTAGGAAAAAAAAAACTCAAATATCTACACACCTATATAAATTTTATTCCCAACACAAAATAACCAATTTCCAATCAGTCACCTAAATTTGCACCTAAAAATTGAGGTCTTTCCGAAGACGGTATTGATTATTCAATTGTTAGACATAACTTTTGATTTAATATTTTTGTGGATGAATAGTTGTAAATATAGTTGTCACTATTTCCTGTCCGAACATGCTTAGCTGTCGAACACTATAAAATGCCGCATCGTTACGCATTCGTACGAATCGTGCCTAGAGACCCAATTAACCTCACGTAGTTAATAATTAATGGTCGTTGACTTGAAATGAGTGTCATGTTCAATTTGTTATCAACTGTCTACATCAATTAGGAAGTTGTGTAGAATCGCAGTGCATTCTTATTACATTCAAAGTAATATTTAACCCGGCCCAGCGTGTAATTTCTAAAACAATTATAATGAAACATCCCCAGGCTGGTACTACGGCGAGCGCACCCGGGACGGCGAGGCGGGCTGGTTCCCGGGATCCTACACCGCGGAGATCGCGTCCGCGCACGTGCGCGCGCGCAACCTGCGGCAGCGGTACCGCCTGTTGGCGCTGTCCGGGACTTATCTGGGGCAGAAGAAACGGGCCACTTGATATACTGCTCGATAGTCACTGGACCATGATGACTGTATGGCCATTTGATAAATTGATTACACTTACTCTGTAGCCACCGGTCATGGACATTTACTGGGACAGAACTACTGACTAGTTTTTGGTCACCGGTCGTGAAATAATATGTGGCTAATATGTGGCCATTTGACTATGTAGCCGTGTGACTATATAGCCATTCGACTTGTGGGCATGTGACTATACGACCGTGTGACTATGTGTCCATGTAACAATGTACTACGAAATTTAATTGTTGCACTTATTTATTTGATTTGCTGGTTTTTGACCGTGTGACTAATGATGCATTTGACCCTAGCCATGTGTCTATATTATGGTCCTTGATCATTTGATTAGCTTAACTAGCCAGTTTGACCATTTGTACATGTGACTATAATATGGAAACGGACTGCGACTATTAAGTATTTTGACCCTTTTCATCGTGAAATTAATATAATAAATCTGTATTGTACTGTGAAATAAATTATTTTGATATTTTATACGGAATTCAATCAATTAAATATGTATTAACGTTTTTTTCATTTGTATATACTAACGATAAAAATTTTATTCCATGGACTGTTCGTGTCGAAATCTAGGGATAGTTTACACAAATATAATTAGTGTTGACTGACTCACGTTATTTGCACTGTTTGAATAATATTTGTAAGCCGTCCAAACACTGCCTGTATTGAGCACTAAATGTTAGCGATAAGTGTGGTGATGCGCCTTCTGAATTAGTGGTGCTTACTTACGAAATTATATTAGCGATTACTGCTCTATGAGAGTGTATAAGTGTGTACAGTTACGTATGAGATTTGAAACAAATTATTGTACATAAAGATTGTGTAGGATAAGGTTAAAATTCGTCCAACCATAGACATCTCTATAAGGTGTCTATGGCTGCTCTATGTATTTTTTATTTTCGTAATCTATGCCTACTTGGCCGCTATTAAAAACTACTAGTCAATAGGCGGACGAGTAAATCGTTAAAATTGAATCTTTTTCAAAAATTGTACAGTTATTTCGAATAACATTCCTCGTGAATTGTTAGTTAGACGTATTTTTCTGATTTGTGTATGTATAATAATTTAATAAGACGTCACTTAAGTAAACGACCATAATATTAGTTTGTACTTAAATTTAATTTATTTTATAGAAAACATTTATACCATATTTTAAACTTATTGTTAATGTAATTTACCATCAAATATAATTTCTCATAATAAATTTGTTTTTATTTTTTATAACTTTCTTTTATTATATTAACCACATCACCTCAACCCTGCACGTCCTACCCTTCCTGCCTTAAGAATTTTTATAATTCTCAAATAGTAAAATAGTAGAACATGGAAACCCATAAAGCAAATTTCATTTTTATATTTTACCAACAATAGTGCCAATCTTTTATTCTCATTTGAACATAATAAGATTCAATCTCACGGTTAAGCTGCCATAGCATATGATAAGCAAAATTGACCAATATCACAAGCCAATCGAGTTTATCCGACACAGCTTTCGTTAGGAAAAGTGTGATCTATACTTATATTATAAAGCTGAAGAGTTTGTTCATTTGAACGCGCTATTCTCAGGAAGTACTGGTCCGATTTGAAAAATTCTTTTGGTGTTAGATAGCCCATTTATCCAACAGGAGCGGAGCACTGCGGGTAAAACCTCGGGGCACAGCTAGTTCTCAATATGACCAAAAAATTTTAAGACAACAAACGAATCTGTTCTTTGTAACGCAACTGCTATAAGTCATTCCCTCCCATCTACGTTGCACCTCCCCCTTACAATGTCGTACTAATATTATGTATGCAAATATACACTTTCTCTTAACGCATTACCTGCTGAATTAATTGCGAATTAATTGCAGATGCGTAGTAAATAGCTCACTAACCCGGTGCGGCAAACGCACATGCGCGTCCAATAAATATTTCGTGTGGTGCTATGAACACGTATGCGCGGTTGAAGAAAGTCTACCCAGTGCGGCTGGACGCATTAGTGCGTCCTTCAATACTTTGCCCAAGTGCGGTACGGCGCTTATGTGCGTTTGAAAATTTTCGTGTTTTATGACGGTCATAAAATTTATTGCGCTAAAAGTAAAGGTTGTTTCACACTACAGCTGTTTTTGTCATTAAACTTCTTTACGATATTCTTCCCAAAAAAACTACTGGATAGAAGGATGAAAAGTTCTTGTATTAATTTATTTTCTACCTAAGTATAACGGTTTAACGGAATTGTTGAAATATATCTATTAATTCTATCTGTAGGTATCTGTATCTAAATTCTAAAGTTTAGAACAAGTAAAATTAACCTCGCGACGATGCGATGCGCCTCAAAATCACTGGCCTCTTCCAATATTGTCGCGTCTCGGTCTGAGCTGGCCCTAATCCTATGAAAACTATATACCTACTAGTTTAGAATCTAAACTATTTGTATGTGCACCACATAGAGGGTTCGAATATGAGAACCGTGGATTTTATATAGAAAACGAGACCGCTAACAAGCTGATGAGTTGACTATTGCTGACTTTTTAGCTTTATTTCTGAAGGGATTGATTAACCCATTGACCACCGAGCGGCCCGATCGGGGCACGACACAATAGATTTTCTATTGTGTCTGTGATTCCGGGGGCTGATGGATAGATAATATCTCAATACAATTTAATTTCAAAATACATAGATCAGGAATAAGACTAGTCATGTAGTTTTTCATACTCTAACATTTTTAGGGATAACTCAAAAGGAATAAAACATCGGGACATAGGTACAGAAACGAAACAACATTTGTCAATTAAAATATTTAATTCATAACATTAAGTAGTTACACAACATTCGTTGATTTCATTTTGAATTTATAACATTGTGTTTAATGATTTATTCTTATCATAACATTATGAACGTCTCCCTTGTCTTACAATTAAAATCAGTAAAAAAATAAAAAAGATACGCCATAGATAATATTATATAAATACTTTCTAAAAATATATTTAAAATGTCTTTTCTCGAATTTGTGTTAAATAAATTACTTTATTTATTTAATAGTTAACTAAAAATAAAAATGCTTGCTACAAGTAAAAGCTAAAACAATTGATCATCATAAAGTTGCATAATAAAATTATTGGTTCCAGCCTTAAAATTAGTAGTCAAATTATAACATTGAGTTACTATGTACAACGTACTAGAGAGGGCATCACTACTACACAAACACATCACATCGCTTAATCTATGACTCACTAGTTAACGCACAGATTTCGTTCGTGGCTTCCTCTCTATACGTAGTAATAATACCTCAATGAATTATAACAATAAAATTACAACAGCTAAATGGAATTGTACTTTAAAAGCTAAATGCGTGCGAAACAAAGATTGAAACTTATAAAGAGATCAGAAATAATAGAACAAGATCAACAAGGAATGATTAGTTAACAAATAAGATCTCTGATTATATTCTCGTTTTGGACGAGTTGTCCTTGACTTCAAAGAGCTTTCTAAGGAAAAAGACTTGCAGTGTGCCCGTTGCAGTGATGGCTAGGATTTGTATCATGGACCATCTGAAAAGTTGGAAAAAAGTTAAAATAAAAAAAAACTTCATTTGGTATAAAATCTTAGTTATGCTAGTTTTAAAAATAACTGAGTGCATTGTTAGTTGTTTTGGTTATATGAAATAGAAAAATTGTTGGTTGAAATTTATCATGTCAGCAAATTCTAATTACTGCTATGCTAGGCTATTTCAATTTTATTTTTATGTAATTTTTGCTGATTATGTAAAAATAAAGCCTATATTCAAAATGTTATCCAAGTCATTTTGTTAACAATAGACTATGAATTTACATTTTGTATATTTTTGTAATAGACAAAGACTACTTTTCAATAGTAATAAGTTGTCCTAGTATTCATCTTACTTCATCTGTGATGCATGGAAACTATTTGTCTCAATAATACAAACGTTTTTAAACAATATGGAACATACCTTAGCACATATGTATTGTTATCGACTAGCAAATTGTAGTCTCGTGACTCCCTCGCCCTTGAGTGGTACTGATATTGTAATATGTCATTTATATTCCTCTCCACAAATTGAATTGAGGTCTGTAATAAATCACAAAAGTAAGAATATTGGCAATTGGTATTGATTTGCCGGATTTCAAATATAATGGATAATATAATACAATGTGCAATCATGCAGCATAATTAAATTGTTATAATAGAATACAAAAATAAGACTTGGTGTAGTAAACATTTAAATTTAAATGCATGCTTCCATACTTATATTGAATTAACATAGATATTGTTTGTTATTAATTTGAAAATTTAATTCTTAGACTCACTGTAAAATTCTTGATATTCATGTCTAGTTCCTCCACCTCCTTCGCGTATTTCTCCCACATGTCATATCTTATTACTGACAAGTACAAATTGACTAGTTTCCCCGCAAATCTCGAGAACTGGTTGTCTATACACACAGCGTAGTATCCGCCAGAACTAGTTTGGTCCGCGTACTCCGCGCTCTGCCGCCACTCGTAAGGGTGAACGATCTTCCCGTTCGGGTGCCGCACCGCGAACCCACACATACCATCGCCACCTTTCAGCACCTACAAACATTACAAGTTCACACATTATCATCCTCATTAACAGATTATCGATGAGACTCAATCGATAAAACCTTAACACATGTTCAATAAAATAGAGAAAGTAATTACTTGATAGCTAGCGTAAAATGTAGCACCCGGCTGCACGTATTGAAAGTAGCAGTCCTCTTTGCCGGCGTCGATGTGGACTTTGTAATCCATAGTCACTGCTGGTAGATTTTCGTACCATGGTGCCGCTGTTGACGAAAAAACGTCCCCTGCGAGTGATAAAATCGTAAATATTATCGTTATCAATGTAAACATATGCCACGTCCGTCGAGCCATTTTCGCCAACTGACAGAATGACAGCTGAGAAGAGTGAGAAGTGAAAATGTAAATAATAACAACGTGTCAAATGTCAGCTGAATTGAAAAGGCGTGTTGCCATGGAAAAATATTTAGTACTTCTATATTTCCGTGCTTGTTGCGATATCAATGGCGTGAGAGCGTTTTCACATTATCCGATCCGATATCGGATATCGGAAGCCGATAGCCGATATCCGATATCGGAGGGAAGTAAAATGTATGAAATATGTGCCTGTCTTTCACATTGTCCGGTCCGATATCGGATATCGGAGCCGACACCGATATTCCCAGTGGCTATCGGACGATAATGTTCAGTGTTGCCAACTCAATTTTCGAAAAGGCAGTATACCAACAGCAAAAAAGCACTAGTTTGTGTATTTTCAGTCTTATAGGGCGCTCAATTTTTGAAAAAATTCTTTGCTTTTAACCTAAAACCCTTTCTATTATAAGAAACCTTTTTTTATTAAGAAAACACACATTTAAGTATTTATAGGCATTTAAAATACGATTTATACGGCAGGTATTTTTATTTGCCGTATTAAAATATGAATGAACTGAAGTAAACAAAAATATATTGCGTTCTTGAATTCAAATAACCGACTTCAAAAAAAGGAGGAGATTTCACACCGATTTTATTTTTATTTTGAATTTACAACAAAGAATACAAAGTTTGAAAACTCTTAATTCTAAAATAATTATTGTTTATGACAATAAAATAATTTATGTATCTTTACTTACAGGAAATTATTACAACAATCATATTACAAATATATTTGAACGAGTGACAATATTATTTTAGGATATTACAGTGTAATAAGAAAAAGAAAAGAAAATGTGAACCAAGATTGTATCACTTAATAAATTTATCATTGGTACTACATGAACTTTTATAAATGTATGTAGTGAAAAAATGACTAAATGACTAGGTACGTCTTGCTAAAAATACATTTAATAGATTTTGAAAGGTATTTACTAATATGTATTACCATAGACAAATATAAATTATATTCGTCCATGGTATTACTAAAACAACATATTAACTAATACTAGGTTGTAGTAGGTATTGATATAAATTTATTTAATTTATAATGTGTTAACATAAGTTAGCACATCTAAATAATATGCAGTAATTTGTGATATCAAATCTTTTTTTACATTTAACTTTTCTTTTTTGAAGTTGTTTTTCTTTATCGTAGTTATTTTTAATGTACATGTACAACTATGATTTATAACATTTGATTTTTTTTAATTATAACTTTTTTTATCAACTGGCAATATAGTTTAGTTTTCTCTAAAAATTTCTGGCAACACTCATGATGATATCGGAACGATTTTATCGGACAATGTGAAAGGGCAAATTGTATCCGATATCGGATATCGGCTATCGGCGTCCGATATCCGATATCGGATCGGATAATGTGAAAACGCTCTCAGGTGGCGGCTTAGGTCAATAACGATCTAAGAGCGTTTTCACATTATCCGATCCGATATCGGATATCGGAAGCCGATAGCCGATATCCGATATCGGAGGGAAGTAAAATGTATGAAATATGTACCTGTCTTTCACATTGTCCGATCCGATATCGGATATCGGAGCCGACACCGATATGCCCGTGAGCTATCGGACGATAATGTTCAGTGTTGCCAACTCAATTTTCGAAAAGGCAGTATACCAACAGTAAAAAAGCACTAGTTTGTGTATTTTCAGTCTTATAGGGCGCTAAATCTTTAAAAAAATTCTTTGCTTTAACCTAAAATCCTTTCTATTAAAATAAACCTTTTTTTTATTAAGAAATCACACATTTAAGTATTTATAGGCATTAAAAATACGATTTATACGCAGCTATTTTAATTACCGTATTAAAATATACGGCAATTGGCTGAACTGAAGAAAACAAAAATATATTGCGTTCTTAAATTCGTGTTATCTATTAGTGTCTATCATCTTTATTTTAACTCATTCTGCCTCGCTCCTCCTCCTACTCGGATGCTGGTTGTGCTCTGTGGTTGTGCTGTTTATTGTATTGTTGTCATTGAGTGCTTTGTTTTTAACCGACTTCAAAAAAGGAGGAGATTTCACACCGATTTTATTTTTATTTTGAATAAACAACAAAGAATATTTGAAAACTCTTAATTCTAAAATAATTGCTTATGACAATAAAATAATTTATGTATCTTTACTCGCAGGAAATTACAACAATCATATTATAAAATATATATTTGAACTGGTGACAATATTATTTACAGTGTAATAAGAAAAAGAATAGAAAATGTGAACAAAGATTGTATCACTTAATAAATTTATCATAGGTACTACATGAACTTTTATAAATGTATATAGTGAAAAAATTACTAAATGACTAGGTACGTCTTGCTAAAAATACATTTAATAGATTTTTAAAGGTATTTACTGATACATATGTATTACTAAAACTATTAACTAATACTAGGTTGTAGAAGTTATTGATATAAATTTATTTAATTTATAATGTGTTAACATATACTATACAAATGACCGATATCAAAACTATTTAGTAAATATAGTTAATATCTAAATAATATGCAGTAATTAATGATATCAAATCTTTTTTACATTTTACTTTTCTTTTTTTGAAGTTGTTTTATTTTACGTAGTTTTTTTTTTTTTTTTTTTCTGTTATGGCAAGAAGCTAAAACTATTTGCCAGTGTCAAGTAAAAGGTAGGGAATCCATACACGGGAAAATAGGATAGTACGTAGACAGAGAATCCAATAGACACCGGCAATGCGTGTCGCAGAAAGAGATAAAAAAGAATACGTCACAATATTTAGGGTTACCATGTGAGGGAAAATTTACCCCGCAATTTGTAAGATACAAATCTCTCAATATCATTATTCACATAACATAAGTGGATAATAATGAGATATCCACATTACATACTTACATGTTTATACTAATATTATAAAGAGAAAATGTTTGTAATTATTTATGTACATATGTATGTATGGTTTTCGGAGCGCAGCTAGTATATAATAAACATATTACTTTTAGATGGGTAATACATATTATGTATATACACATACCTATATCACTACATAGTATGAAACAAAGTCGCATTCCCTGTCCCTATGTCCCTATGTCCCAATGTCCCTTTGTACGCTTAAATCTTTGAAACTACGCAACGGATTTTGATGCGGTTTTTTTTAATAGATAGAGTGTTTCAAGAGGAAGGTTTATATGTATAATAACATCCATTAAATAGTGGAGAAGTACTGTTATTTTTGAGGTTTCTAATGTGATGTCGTAAAAAATTACATTTTTTTCCGCTTACATTGCAAACGCAGGCTGAACCCTACGAGTTTTATCAAAATAATGTACTAAGTATTATACACATTGAAAAGGTCTATAGAAAAGTCCGCGATGGTATATGTCTATCTCTTATGGATAACCCACAATAACTTTTTTTTGTCATTTACTTTTTACGACAAATAATGGCTAATTTTCGATGCGATTTTAACCAATACAGCATTAATCTTTAACCAATTAAGTACCTTCAATACATTGTTCATTTAATATAGATCTATATGGGCCTTTACACCGTATGATTTAAGTGAATATTTTCGAAGATATTACAGATTTAAAAATTGCGGGACGTAGCATTTGCGGCGGTACCGGCCGGCCGCCCGGCTATATACCTATTTTATACCCGTGTGCGAAGACGGAGCGGGCCGCTATTTTTTATATATGTACAACGTTCACAGTTTTCCTGTAGTTTATTTAGTATCAGCATTGCACCCGTGCGAAGCCGGGGCGGGTCGCTAGTATTATATAATCCTTACTATATAATATTATAAATGCGAAAGTAACTCTGTCTGTCTGTCTGTTACTCAATCACGCCTAAACTACTAAAACAATTTGCATGAAATTTGGTATGTAGATATTTTGATACCTGAGAAAGGACATAGGCTACCTTTTATTGCGAAATATGTACCACGGGCGAAGCCGGGGTGGACCACTAGTATGTATAATATATATCATTATCATAATCCCATATAAAAATGTGTATGTAATGATAATGTAGATGAAAACTCGATTGTTCATTATTTTTTATACAATAAAATTAAAAAAATAAAAGAATGTTTATTTTCGTAAGTATTAACAGATACACACGTTAATTATATTGACCGACCCGCGAACGCGCAAAAAAAACGAAATTTACTTAATAATAATTTATTGTAATAAAAAAAATACATTTAAATTATCTCTAACTTAATCAACTACGTCCCTCCGGTTCAATGTTGGAAGTTGGAACCAAGAGTGTC
>CAJQZN010039961.1:18329-38547 GCA_907164685.1 Colias eurytheme
ACATTAATTTAAATTTTTTTCAAGTTAAATTTCAAAAATTACACCCGACTCGTTCGAAGATTCCCGCGCTTTTTTTTTTTCTTTTACGTAGTTATTTTTAATGTATGTACAACTATGATCTATCATTTGATTTTTTTTAAATTATACCTTTTTTTATCAACTGGCAATTAAGTTTAGTTTTCTCTAAAAATTTCTGGCAACACTCATGATGATATCGGAAGGATTTTATCGGACAATGTGAAAGGGAAAATTGTATCCGATATCGGATATCGGCTATCGGCGTCCGATATCCGATATCGGATCGGATAATGTGAAAACGCTCTAAGGGTGGCGGTAATAAATATAGCATGTACATAACTGTGCATTGCCTTTATAAACTACATTACCTATATATATAAAACATCAATTTGTGTTGAAAAAATCTAAAAACTACGCTCTGTGGTGCCGCTGTATTTATGTCCTCAAATATATCTAAATCTTATTAAATTATATTTGTACGGCCGTATCGGAACGAACCCACAGTTCTCTGTGAAAGTTGATAGAATTATAATTTATAAATGTAGGTAAAGCGAAATAATGAACACTTAACGTAAAGCTGTGGTGTGTGAACCGCAGCTGCAAAAAAATATTTGTAAAAGTTTGTAAATAACATACGTCTGTGGTCCTCCGTCTGTGTCAGTTTATTTCAATGAACAGCTGATTTTGACAATGACTTGAGTTCACATCACAATAGCGTATTTCTCACTGATTACTGAATGTATATTATTTACGAAGTTTTATGAATGATTATTGTATTTTCCATTGAAAATAAATAATGAGAGCACGTTACTTAACATATTTTTCATACATAGGTACAAGATTTAGGTCCGTTTTTTTACATTATGTTTTAGCCGATATCTATGGAACAATATGTTTATTTAAACTACATAATAATTAACAGGGCGGCTGAGAAACTATGGATTAAGGAAGGTCGAAATTATCCTGATCCTGAAAGCGTCCAGGGTATAATGGAAATTGCTATACAAAAACAGCTCAGACCAGTAAATTATCCTTTACTTCAGCTCTCGAGCCGGTAATTTATTTCGCATACATATTTTAATATTATATTACTTATTTTATTTTAAAATAATATCACACTGTACCTTACCCGTAATACTTACCTTCCAAAGAAGAATTTGTATAAAACCACTAAATATATTCCTAACCTCTTTCCATACTGCTGTCTAGTTCAAAATCTTTGTATCAATCCTGGTAGAAAATTTTTAGAAATCAATCCTTTCCTATTAAATACTGATACAATAATGCTCTTTTTGACGTGACAACGTCTTATAATTCGATAGCGCCGGCTGCACGCACGAAAAAACATGACTCATGCGGCCTCGCTCTGAGGCATTCCATGTGAGGCTTGAAGTGCAAGCGAGAGACGTTGTCACGTTCAACTATCGTCATTAAACCGACTTTACAGACAACCAATTTTTTTCCACAGTACAGATGGGGGAGTCCATGCTCTAAACTCGACAGCTCACGTTGACTTAGAAAGGCCTGGACCAAAAGTATATGACCCACATTTCATTACCTATGAACTAAATAAGTTTTTTCTCATACATCAGTTAAGTATTATTGTGAAGAACACACTAAGAGTAAATGACGACTTCAGTGCTAGATTTAATGCAATTAGTAGGACTTATTTATACAGGTAATATAGGTTTTATTCAGTATTTTATTTGTAACTAGCTGTGCCCTGCGGATTTACCCGCAGTGCTCCACCCCTATTGGTCTTAACTCTTAGCATGATGATATATTATAGCCTTATAGCCTTCCTCGATAAATGGGCTATATTTCAAATCCGACCAATAGTTCCTGAGATTAGTGCGTTCAAACTCTTAGCTTTGTAATATTAATATGGATAAGAAAATTTTCTATACTACTTATATTAAATTCTTAAAGTATTTAGCATGTTTATATTAAAGTACAAAAAGTGGTTTAACGCTTAGATATATTTTATATTATAGACATTTTAAGAGTAAGCAAAATATGAGAGTTTATTTCATCTCTTACAGATTTGCAGTACCCAAGCCAGGTGTGGAATTACCAGAAAATACAACTATATTTCAACATGTACCTATAGAGGAGTGGAAGAGGTGTTTTTTTATAAGGTACTTTAAATTCCTATTCGTCAAGTATATTACAGTTATAGGTTTCCGCCCGCGGCTTCGCCCGCGCTGTCAAAAAAATATATAGCCCGCATAGTTCCCGTTCCCGTGGGATTTCCGGGATTGCGTCTTTTTGCCGGGATAAAAAGTAGCCTATGTCCTTTCCCGGGTATCAAAATATCTCCATACCAAATTTCATGTAAATTGGTTCAGTAGTTTAGGCTTGATTGAGTAACAGACAGACAGACAGAGTTACTTTCGCATTTATAATATTAGTATGGATTTCAATAGTACCCGACTTGTTTGAAAAGCAACCAAAATTGCATTGCAATTGCACCTTTCTTGATTTAACCCTTGAATACTTTTTCAGATTAAACAATTTTGACATAGAGCGATTCAAAGAGGGTGCCAAATATTTTGTTGGGTTTCACGATTTTACAACATTCAAGAAATTTGATAAATCATTGCAAAACAAACAAAACAGGCGACTTATTTATTCAATTGATGTAAGGCCGGGAAAACCTTGTGTGACATCCTGCACTGATTTACAAGATAATATTTTGGATTACTGGGATATAGTGATAAGGGGGAGAGGTTTTGTTCATAATCAGGTATGTATTTTTCAATCTAGAAGTAAGAATAAGTAAGGTTAAAAATTTTATTGGAAATAATATTATATTATGTCGTGCATCTTGAAGTAAAACTTCTTTAGGCGCGTTGAATACAATTTCAAGGTCGCGTCATGGCAATACCGTCACGTCATGGAGTATGGCGACGATTTTGTTATCTTTGAATCTTGCCAAATAAGTTTCACTTCTGATACGTATGCTCGGCACACACGCTCCTTTTTTTTACAGTAAATTGATGTGTCATACACATTAGATTCAATTCAAAAGTTTCTATTTTATTTTACTAACACTACACATAACACAATAATTCATAATAAAAAGTTGATATTTAATATTTTAAATTGAACAAAGCACTTAACTCCAATCTAATATTTTAGATCCGTCGCATGGTCGGCACGCTCATATCTGTGGCTATCGGTAAGCTCCCACCAGAGGAGATCAAGGTGATGCTCCAGGTGCCTTCAAAGCACTCGTGGCACACCTTCATACAATCCATACCACCACATGGCTTGTATCTATGTGATGTTGAATACAAGCCAGAAGATCTTGTGTTTAATGAACAAAAAATAAGTGAAAAGTGTAAAATAAGTGATCAAGTGACTGATGAAGAATAGTGAAGAAAGTTTAAAGTGATTATAAACCAAAAATATTATCATTGTTGCATTTTTATTGAAGTGAAACTTCTTTATCGGGGTTGGAAAAAATTTAGTGTAACATTTTTTCGTTACGCGCCATCTTGTTCTTATCCCTACCACGCGTGATTCGACGTATTTCTGTCAAGTTGCATATAGTAAATTATTTTTTGAAAAATAAGGTAATAAAGAAGTTTCACTTCTTACGTGTGTACACTTGTACACGCACACATTTTTTTTTACTTAGAAAATAAATACTTGTTATCAATAAGAATGAGCTTCTTAAGTGAATTACGTAAACAGAAAGAGAAACTGAAAGAAACAGAAACCATCATAACAAAAGTAGATGGAAAGAGGTATATTGAAATAGGCCAAGAGCTAACGCAACTGAATGAAAATGTCTATGGTTTTGTAGTTGATACTAAACCAGATGACATACCTGTACTTATAATAGATTATCTGTACATTGGTTCCCAAGATTGTGCAGTCAATAGTATTTTAAAGACCTACAATATAAAACATGTGTTAAGTTTAGGTATTGAAGTTAATGTTGACGTTGATAATAAATTTGTTAATATATTAGATTTGCCTGAATCTAACATTAAGTTTGCATTGAAAGATTGTTTACCATTTGTAAAAAATGCCATAGATAATAGAGAAAATGTTCTCATCCATTGTAATGCGGGCGTGTCGCGAACCTCTATGGTTACCATAGCTTATTTAATGCACTATGAGTTAATGAGTTATGAAAATGCTTACAATTTAGTTAAAATTAAGAGGCCAGCAATACAGCCTAATGATGGATTTAGAAAACAATTAATTTGCTTAAAACCAGGCGAATGTATATGATTTTTTTTAATAAAATATATTTTTTGTAATATACAAATAAACACTAACTAACATAATATTATATTGTTGTTTTTTTTACTTCTTCTTCGTCTTTTTTGTTTATGGCCTGCCCATTTTTTTTTAAATATAGTAAAAATTTCATAGTTTCTTCCTTCAGTGAGATATAATGTGAATGAAATAAAAAATACAAGTATTTGAAACAAAACTTTATTCTCTAATAAATAAGGCAATAAGTACAAACGCCATTATTATATATGAGGCGATAGCACTGTATGAGGTCTTATTGTTTCACGCACTTGCGGTAGTGGAGATTTTTCAGTAAACAACAATTTGTTAGATAATAATAATTATACTCTTGTTTAGTCCTAAGTTTACAAAATTGTTCTCATGCATTCACAAGATAGTGTGTGTAGTCCCGCAATGCTTCGGACTAAGCAATTCGTATAATTACAATAGAACTACAAATAAATTTATTTAAATATACATTAGGCCGTTCATTGTAACAATCTTATTATTTCTTTACTTCACACAGTTCTTTATAGAAAAAGTTGATTATATATTATAAAGATAATAACACGAAACAAGTATGTAAAACATTAAAACCTTATAATATAATCTAAAATCTATTAACACCGCATTGGAAGCGCTCTATAAGGTACAATTTTTTAAATAGCACCAATTCATAAGTACATGAAATTGATTTTGCCGCGCTTTTTTAGTCTATAGTCTATGGACGTATGCAACTGGACAGCGTCTTAAGTATTTGATAAAGAATTTACCGGTCATTATTTACGGTGGGTTTGTACAAAATTAGAAATGGTTAGAATAATATTGATAAGAAAAACGAAACCATAAACAGTTTATTCTTATGTGTATTGATTATTATAATAAAAAATACAAATTATTAGAACACTCTGACTCATTATAATATGCAGGAATACGGATCATTAAAACATTAAGAACAACGTAGGTAAACGTAACATAGTAAACACAATGTATTTGTTTTGAGCAAAATGGAAACTACAATAAGTATAAACCACAAAAACAAATGTAAATTTAAACGAAGAGACCTATTCTACTGGTGAGGCGTTCACTAAAATCCTTTTCTCTAAAAAAGCAAGTTATTTTTATAAGTACATTAATGTGCTTATGTCCGTTCAAACCATAGAAATCTAAATAACAAGACACTAGAAGTCGTAAGCGCGCGTGACCTTGTCGCCACTCAGGTGACTTTCACAACACCAGCGTGTTCGTCACTGTTCAGTTGCTCTGGAGACGTATGTGTATAAACATGGTGTGTTTCAGCATATCCCATTGCAATTAATTAAAGTTGTAATTATACTAATAAAGGAATAATATTTCATCGGTAAATATTTCTTTTTTAGAAATAATGCCGTTTTTCCTTAAAATTATAGAATATTTACAAGTATTACGAGTGTCACCATAGTAATCGAAATAACAATGAATGACACAGTCTACCATTCTTATTATCACGTTTAACACAAATTTCAACCTAATTTCTATGAGTTTATGTTCAAAGTTATATCTATTGAAAATTGACAACTTCTGTTGTAGAAAAGCCGAATTTTTTCGTATTGGAACAAAAAGAAACAAAACGTCTCATATACTTAGGGATGTTATTCTAAAATAAACCGTAAATTCGTGCGTTAGGATACATATTAATCCGTCAGTCCTCGGATCACAGACACAATAGAAAATCTATTGTGTCTTGGCCCGATCGGGCCGCTCGGTGGTCAATGGGTTAAAAAGCTTTATTTAATATTTAAGTTAGTTTTCACTAAAATCAAGCTGTCCAATAAAAGGCATAGACTGTTTACTTGTGTGTACTGTTTAGCTATCGGTTTAAATGTGTTGATTTTGGCGACAGCGGTTTTCATATGAATTATGACATTATAGCACTTCTATGTGTCTTGTTATTTAGATTTCTATGGTTCAAACCATTCAAACTGATTTATTTATGTAAGGTACGCAGATTCGCGTCAGTGTTCAACAATGTCAAAATTACACTATCTTTCCATTTTTTATCATTAAATAATCGTTAATCGATTTTTGGCAGTGCCATACATTTTTAATTTTATATACTTAACCTATATTTTAGGTTAAGTTTAATTCCTTTGTCCTCTATTCCTTCCTTTTTGTCGAATATCTCGAGAGACAGGATACTGACTAAAATATTTAATGTCGGACGATTAGTTACTTCTTGTAAGAATCGTAAAAGTACGTTACTGCAGGAATATGGCAATACAATATACCTACTTAAATAAGTATCAAACTTATGGTAAGAACCTACATAATGATTTCATTAAAATTTATAATTTACATGTCGTAATATCCGATAGTCTAAATAAAAATTGATTATTTTTATTTGGTTTTTTACCTCGGTAATTAATGTTACCTGATTATTTATTATTAATAATAATCCTCTAATATTAATGTCAGGTATTGCTATGTAAAATATATTAAATCGACTTAACATTGTTGTAAGTACCTATATTTGGATATTTGAGACAACATCTCTTAGAATTCAAAAATTTTTCACATTCGAACTATAATTCTTATTAAAATTATCGATTTTAAGCATGTTGTGTTCTGTTAAATAAATGAGACACAAATGATCACAATTTAAACCTCTTGTGCCAAAAATATGCAATTGTTAAGTTTGATAAACAAGAGTATTACGTTTGGTAATGACCAGCCATCAGTCTTCAACCAGTAAAAACTCATCTGAAAAACTTATATACAAATAAAATCCAAATTTATCAATAATCAACATTAAAACATTATGTCATATATGTCACTTAATCCTAACGTATCCTAAAAACAACAACTTAAACATTAACCGATTATATAATATGTATACCTCTAAAAACATTGTACTTTACACATTGCTACATAATTGTCTTTTAATTTTTCTTAATCACGAAAAAAACATGTCAAAAATTGTTACAACCCAGGATTATTATTGGACGTTTTCTATCACAAAGTAATTTCATTATTAAGTACACATTTAATAATTCATAATATACAAATATTTAAGACGATTTTAATAAAACCACAAAACTATTAAATGTTAAGGGAATTAAACATAATGACTACTGGTCGGGAATGCAATGATCGAAATTATTCCAAGTAAAATAATATTCAATTAATATACAAGGGAAAATTCTTATAAAAACGAATTTTAAAATTCCTAAAAGCTGAAGTACCTAAATCTACATTAAATAACACATCAATTGTGAATAAAATGTAAGTTTTTTTCGAAAATAGGTACTATAAAAATATAACCAACTCAATAAAATCATACGAAAAAAGTTTTGAAAGTCGATTTACATTGGAAAACAAAGTTCAATTAATAAAATACAGAATTTAACTCTATACTTATCTAGAATTTAATCAACTCATTGAAACGTGACGCAAGTGGTAATTAAATAATTGAAAAATCTTGTCAATTCAATAAAGTAAGATATAATCTTGACAAATAATTAAGTACAAGCCGATTTAAAATTTTTAAAATGCTATCAGCTAGAATCTCAACAATTCCTAAAAACGCTTTCAAACATAATTTCTCAGTTATTATAACGCTTCCTAAAAAATTTTTTATAAGTAATTATATCAGAACGAAAGAGATAAAATATGACAATCTATTCACAAAAATATATCCGCTACATAATTTTATAAGGCACTTAATTATTTTAAAACTCAACATTGTCGCAATTACCCTTAATAATTGCCACTTTTTGACAGTTTACTAGAATAGCCACATTCACAACTTTTATGTAATCTGTGGCTAATAATGGCTACTCAAAATCATTCATACAATAAACAAACTCAGAATCGTGCTCAAAAATTGCCTGTCACAAAACTCTGCCCACTCTTAGGCAGAGTTTTCTATAGACTTTGATCATTACTAACTATCACGGAATAAGGTGTTAATTTGAATGTTTTTACCTAACCAACTCAAAAGCTGTTGAGCGTCAGTCCTCTGGCCGGTAAACGGCAGAGTTTTCTATTGAGCCTACACAATTTGATCACTACTGCCACGGAATAAGGTGTCAATTTGAATGTTTTTACCTCACAAACTCAAAAGCTCTTGAGCGTCAGTCCCCTGGCTGGTAGACTATTGGCTTTAGCCGGCGCGTCTCTCGCCTGCGAGTGTGCTACCGCTATACTGAGACACTGGACCCATTCTTCAGCATTCTTGCCATCTTTGGGCTTCAGGATCAGGGTTTGGTCTCCGGTGAAGATTTCGAACGCTTTGGGAATGTTCCGCGCGCCTCGGGACACTTTTACTGAACGAATCTGGTTTATGTCTATGCTTTCGCCGCCGCTCTGTAATGTTTATATTGTTTATGATTATCAAAATAATTATAATTTACTGTCACTATTGAAGACTATTTTTAATAAAACTTGAAATAGTGCTCCGTTTTAACTTTACGTAAATTAACATAAAAGATTATCATACTATCGGCTTCCAGATTTGCCATTTTTTGACGTGTATGAATTTACGCATTCAAAAACTAATTTGTCTATGCAATCAGTTAACACTCACCGATCCCTTACACGACAGATGCGCGCCGGACAGCGTGAAGTACCTCGTCCGCCAGCGTCTGAACAGCCTCCACCGGCCCTTCTTCTCCTTGAGCTGCCCCTCGATGACCGGCTGCCCGTCAGCCGCCAGGAACCCCACAGCCCTCTCCGGGTGGTTGCAGAGGAAACACCCCCACGTGGCCTTGGACGGCTCGCTTTGGGCGTTCACTTCGAACACGTCAAAGAAACCCGCCGCGCGCAGCTCGTTCACTAGCATCTCTTGTTCCTGTGTGGAACAAAGGAAATATTGAAAAAAGACGCAAAGATATTTGTAATCTGTTTCATGTACCACGTTATATACATTTGTAATTATAAAATGTTAGTACTGTTGGATTGAAAATGAAAATATCGGGTACATATTATTGTAGTCTAATAAAAACAGTTTCAAAAATTATCAAGAGGTTTCTTAAAACCATGAATAAATACTACGATATTATAATGCTTACGTTAACATACTTACTCGTATTGCTCGTTCATAATTCCAATTCAGGCCTCATCGCTACCTAAATAAGTGAAACTCACCTTGAGTCCCGGGAAGGCACTAGTGACCAGCGTGAGGAACGTCTTGTTCTCGCACTTGAGAATGTCCCAGCAGTGCTTGAGGCTGGCCACAGTGGGGTCGCGGCTGGACAACGCGGCCGCGTGTCTCGCCTGCAGCGCGAGGAACATGAGGTGTATCCACACGCGCGGCGCTCTCGTGCGGAGGGAGAACGCCGCACGTGCGTACAGGCAGTGCGGCCCGCGGCGACCGCACGCGAACTGGAGACGCGCTTGCTTTTTGGAGCGGCGCTCTGGTGATGGTAAGTGCTGATTAGTACCCTTACAGAATATGATTACGTCATCATATTAACATTTTTCGTTTCTCATGAATCTATGATGAAAAACAATGAGACTAAGACAATTGATATTTTTTTTATCAATAATATGTATATTTAGAAAGAAAGAAAGATTTGAAGATATTCAATTTCCAAAATGAAAAATATATTATTATTTTTATTCTTTTAACCATAACAAGAAAATAAAAATATCGAATTGTTTAGGTAGAAGTCTCTATTTAAAAGGAGTTAATTTTTACCATTACCGTGTGAAATTTGGGCAATTACACAAGGTAAAGGTACAATATCCATTCAT
This sequence comes from Colias eurytheme, assembly GCA_907164685.1. Taxonomy (NCBI): domain Eukaryota; kingdom Metazoa; phylum Arthropoda; class Insecta; order Lepidoptera; family Pieridae; genus Colias; species Colias eurytheme. The sequence continues at coordinate 28,332 of CAJQZN010039961.1, forward strand.
GCATTAATGAAATTATTGTTAGCAAATACAAATTATTTCTTTAAATAATAATCAACATTTAAAACCACCCACCAAAATACACGAACACTTACCTTCAATGGTACACTTAGCGGGTGGCGGTATCCTCAACGACACGTTGTCCATATACGCCTTAATTTTATCCAAGTGCTTCTCACAGAAGTGCTGCACTGTGTCCCGCATGGGGTAAGGCTCGAACACACTGATCCGATGGTTCGAGTTATCATTATTGATCATTGTAACACTAGTATTGTTAGCCCGGCGTGACGTCACAGTCACCGGGCCAGAAATGGACACAGAATTGGTGCCAATTTGTGTCAGAATTGGTCCTGAGGGACTTGTGGAAGTAATCACTGACACTTGGCCCAAAGCCGTGTTCGAATGCTGTATGGACACTGAGGACGTGATTGGAGTTAGCCCGTCAGCTGATTTACCGATTAACGGATTCACTGATATCGATTGAGTTTGTAGTGGCGCGGATATTATTGTCGGTCCAGCTGTCTGAAATTGCGTATAAAAATAATCATTAACAAAAAATTATAAAGTTACATATTGTACCCCGAAAAATTTTGCAAAATGCTTTTTTTTTTTGGTCCTTCGAGTCGGATATGTTTATGTGAAGGTGTAAATATAATGTATTTTATACTAACCGACACCGCTGCAGCACCAACTGGTTTTGGTCCAGTACTCTTAGAGTTCGGTACTGAAATATTTGTTGAGATTATTAGTGTACTGTTTATTTATTTTTATTATTATTGTGTGTTCTTTCACGTATAAGTAACGCCCATATTGTGTTTATACCTGGTGCAGGAAGGTTTGCGTTTTGTGCGTTGATTTGTTGTGATGATGATAGTCGAGTCATGCTTTTGTGAAGTCCACCCACCGACCCACCTAAAATTTATTTGCATAATGTCAAAACACAGAAAGTATGTGAGAAACATCAAAAAAGAATTATGAATCAGAAGTGCATCGACATGGATTGCTTAGAAAAGTGAACAGAGAGTCAAAATGAGCTGTTATAACTTATATTATTATTTATTTCTTACCAGCAACATTCAATCTTGTCATGCTTCTATGGGAATTAGGGCCCGGATGCAAGCGTCCTGTACTCCTCGAGTCTCCCAATTTGGCCCTCCGCGTGTAGCCAACAGGGCCCGTAGGCCCCGTTGTTACAACTGAGGGCCCGGGGGCCACAGCCGAGGCCCCAGCGGTAGTTGAGGGCCCTGTTGTCGTGCCAGAGCTAATAACATTGCCTGTGGAATTCTGACCGCCTAATTTGACGATCGTCACACCACCGGATGTTCTATTTATCTCTCCGTGAGTCGATTTTGGACGATTACTGAAATAAATTTTTAATAAGAATAAATGAATACAAATTCATAATATTCGTAGCACGATTTAATGACACAAGTTATACATACCGTCTCCTACGAGTTCTATGTTTATATCCTCGAAAGCTTTTAGAACAATTATATCATATTAGTGAAAATCAAAATGTTGACATACTTTTTTTCGTGAACTTTCAAATATCAATGTTTTTAAATATATAAAAATAATCCTTAAATTATTCTGACGGTGATGATGACGTCACTTACCTATGATTGGCTCTCAACGCGGCCAGCAATCGATCAGTAAATAACGCGGGGTAAGCGCTACACAGCGCGGTCGCTTCCCGGATGAGCGCCGCTTGTTCTGACCATTCCGCACCGTGTAATCTCTCCACCACGAAGTTTAGCGCTTCTTGCGCTCTTTCCTAGTGTGAAATACGGTATATGTTACTAGTACTTCGTTTGACGTGACACGTGAAAAGTTTGTAGTGTTCATAAGTATTATATAAAAAAAAATAATTATATATGTATGCATGAAAATTAAAAAAAAATTGTATTGTTATAAAGCGCCAATTTAAGTGATGTGATTTGGAGTAAATTAAAATATCGTTGTAGCGTTAAGTGTAAAATAGTTCAAACCAAACTAACTGTTAAAGGACGTTATGAAAGGGATAACTTTCACCCTGGTAAGTAAATAAAATAAATCACAACTTAATGTGGTATACATAATTTAAAAAGCGACTCTGTCTAGCTACGAAAATAATGGCAACACATGACGTATTTTTAACACTTGTAAGGGCTTCTTGACTACTGTAAAGGTTGATACTCACCCGGCTAGTAGTAGCAACACGGGCGAGCGTGGTTGCGATAAGGCCAGCGCTACGCGGCGAAGCGTGTGCCGCACGGCCCGCCCGAGACAACGCGCCCGCTTGTTCCGCAACTAGCGAGGGACGACTGGCGCTCACGCTCGCTATTACCTAGAAGGTAAGGTTCTAGGTAATGTCACATGGTAGAGGTGCAAACTGGCAACGCCGCACGCGGTTACTCGTGAGGGAACGTCACAGTGAAAAGCGTAAACTGGCAACGCCGCACGCGGCTGCTAGTAATCGAACGCCGTAGCTCTAGTCGCGCGGGCTAAGTGATTAATTTTATGTGTTTTACCTTAACAATGTTGGGGAATTAGGTAAGAAAAAAGAAAATAACTAAAATGTAGTAAGACATAAATTTTGAAAAACAGTACTTTTTAAATAAGATATGTCCATTGCGTTGTAGTACATATATAAAATATTAAGAGATGATAAGTTAAAAAAAAACAGACTGACTGAATGAATGGACAAACAAAAATCTCATAAATACCTGCAGCAAATCCATACACATGCATCCCGGGTCGTTCTGCGGTGTGTTATTTGGACACAAGTATGAAATCAGCTGTGGCACGGCTGTTTTCAAAGCCTCCGGTCGTCTTGCGGCTATTTGCTCAAATAAGGCGAATAGAGAACTCTTCTCTACGGGTTCTGCGTGTGGGAGCAACGCGACCAGCGCGGTCACGTGACCTTCTAAAGGTTCTGGGCACACTTCGTATAGGTTCGTCAGAATTCGACAAAGCGGGTAGTTTCCTAAAATAAATGAAATGTTAATTTTGAACAGGGGACTGATGTGGTTTAAAAATTTTGAAACTAGCTTTCCGTCCATGGCTTCGCTTGCGTACATTTCTCTTTATTACATGGAAGCTAAATACATTTCCAATACTATTTCAATCATATAGTGTTTTTTTAAATAGAAGTTTCTTCATCCTTCCTATACATCATTCCTATGGTCTAGTTTATCTCTTTCTGCCACAGATGGCGTTATTCATTTATTTTGTGATAATTTAGGTTATTTTACTTTTTGTTATTTGCACATTTATAAAATACTAGCTGTCCGCCCCGGCTTCGCCCGTGGTACATGTTTACGTTTTCTCTCCGTAAGAACCATCCTCGTACTTCAAGGAATATTATAAAAAAAGAATTATCGAAAACGGTCCACCCATTCACGCGTGATGCCGTGACCAAGGAAAACGGGTTTCATTTTTATATATATAGACTAGCTTAGCGCCCGCGGCTTCGCCCGCTTTGTCTAAAACCTAATACTTAAATTATATACTAAAACCTTCCTCTTGAATCAATCTATCTATTAAAAAAAACCGCATCAAAATCCGTTGCGTAGTTTTAAAGATTTAAGCATACAAAGGGACATAGGGACAGAGAAAGCGACTTTGTTTTATACTATGTAGTGATAAATAATAGTAAGCGATTTTTACCTGACATAATAGAGTCCATAATAGTTTGAACATGTGGTTTCAACAACACCGCGTGGTGCACCGCGGCAAGCGAGAGATATCGCGCCATGTGACGTGATATCTCCCGATTGCCCTTGTGCAGGAATTGCACGGCAACAGGTAGGAATAGCTCCATAACTTCCGCGTTGCCACTCGACTCTTTGTCGGATTGTAAGGGGAATGATACCTGAAGAAGAAAAGTGTTTTGTATAGAGAATTTAATGAGGGTAGTTTGCATTTCTAAACAATAATATCGTATAACTGCCTGTATATGTGTAGAAGTACTTTTGCTGCTTAAGCAAATAGCTGCTTATCTAGTTAATAGATAAGGAAAATTGTTGAAGATTCTTTTACATAAATTCATAGAAAAATCATTCAATAATTAAAAATAATATTTTGACTATACACATAAATTTGCAAATCATGTTACAAGTTAAGGAAAAGCAATAAACACACAAACTTCCTCACAATGAATCACAATTAAATAAACAACTTACCAACACTATACACGCAATAATATCGGAAGCTATTTTAGCGTGCGGTGGATCGTCATCTCGCAAATGTCCCACGGGCATCAAGTTATGGTGAAGGCACGACTCAAGTAGCGCCACTAGAGCACTGCAGTATTTCTCCAGAGTGCCTGTCTCTTTGATACATGATGTTACGCGAGTGACGCATATCTCTATGAGTGCCTGGTCACGGTCATTACGAATGTAGTCAGGTCGAGATGAAATCTCTGTTATCTGTTTTAACTGAAACAATTTAATAATTCCTTAGCACTATATTTCTCTAATAGCTGTGCGTCAAAAGTTCCACTTGCGGAAAATAATAAAAGGTAAAAACATCAGGCGAGATTGTGGTTAAACGCTTCCCTATCTACTACAATATATACAGTGTAAACTCTATATAACGACACTCCATTTAACGTCAAACTCCGTATAACGTCAAGATTTCTCGACTTTGGTTGGTTTATATTGTTGTCTATACAATAGTACACTCCATATAGCATCACGCTCACTCTAATTAACGACCACAATAAGACATTACAACTAGGAACTAGGACTAGGAAGTACTGACTAAGTTGCCGAAATCAATGAAAATGTAGTTGTTTACATTCTTTTTTACTGACATACCGAAGATTCTCAGAAATGCAGTCGTAGAAAAATAAAGAAAAAATTCTGCATGCCGCAGAAGATGGACGATCTGCCAAAAAATTGAAGAAACCTCAATATGAAGACCTTGATCAAGCGATGATAACATGGTTTCATAGGCAATGTCAAAATAATATTCCTGTCTCGGGACCAATCATGCAATTTTCCCTTTCTCTCCATTTAACGACCACTCTCTATAACGTCGAAAAATGCACGGTCCCTTAAGTGACGTTATATAGAGTTTACACTGTACTTGCATTTCATTAAAAATCTCATCAGAATAGATACTTTAGTTTAGCTGTAAGAACGTAACAGACAAACAGGAAGACTTGCATTGAAAATATTAATATGGATATACAAAATAATTAACATTTGTGTGTTGAAATGCCTTATCCATTACATAATGATATTTATAACTTAAAACATTGCATATTTTTATCATTTATCATAACATAACATTTTGATGACATAAACATATAACGTGCATTATGTCACCATTCAAGCATTTAACTGTGGTATGACAACAACAGCAGTGGTTCTATAACTTATTTCCTATCAATTTTCCAATAACTTGATAGTATAATATACTTATTGGTTTAATTATTTTTTTCAGGTTTGTAGTCCCAAATTAATGAGAATATTAAAAAAAGAATTATATGTATGTCATTTACAACAAATAGGGAAAGAATCGCTACTAAAAAACATGCTGCTATCATCACGTCTCAAAACATGTATTATATGTTTAATATTAATGTATTAGATTACACATTGATCTAGTTCTCCAGCGAACCATTGCAGTATATTTAAATCAAGCACAAACACAAATGATATAAACATGCAGACATTTACAAGTTACAACTTAATTTGAATTCATTAAAATGCATGAGTTGTGTGATGTGGTAATACTGATTGCAGTTTTTATAATGTTTTAAATTTTTTGTACAATGTTTATGATCAAAACATATGGATAGTTACTTCAATTTGAATTAACATGCATCAAAACCAAATAAGAAATATTCCAACTGGTAATAGAGTGGATATTTACAAGGCTACTTTCACTTGAATGCATATACATGCAGAGATTGCAGTTAATTCTATATTGCATAAATAATCAAAACAAGCGCAAATATTTTATTTTTATCCACGTAAGCCTATAATAGCTATATATCTTTGTATATGTCAATGTTGTCGTAAAAAGTTTGCAAAATACTTACGACTTCATTTATATCGTTCACAATATCTGAGTCAGGGATTGCAAAAATGTCCCCCGCCCGGGTCAGGTCGCGCTCGGTGAGCACGTGCTTCAGCAATTCGTGCATACTGCTGTCTCAATAACAACTTGGAATCACAAAATGCACACAATCCACAACAACAACTGACTCGACACATCAACACCGCCTACTCAAAACTAGTTTTGAAGATTTTACAACATGTTCCAAATTATGCATAATTGTAAATGACATAAATAGAAATCGCAATCGATTTCTAACTGAAAAATAAAACATCAAAATCAAAGAAGCGAAAGTTTCAGTAAATATAGACCTTTCGATTTGTTCCGAATTCCGATCAATTCCGATTCCCGAAATTACAAGTTGACTGACTGTTCATACTTCATATGTCAATCGGTCAATGATCAGTAAATCGGATAATCATATTCACATTTCAATCAATAGATTTGATGTACAGAAATTATCGCCTATATTCATTGATACCTCATAATATCTATAGAATGAGAAAATTTTTATTTTTTTAACCCTTATTACGAAACCTAGGTAACTATTGTGTTTTATTTTTAATACTGTGACAATTTATGATTTTATTCCCTAATGCTCCAATCTCCATCAATTTGTGCATTGTTGTCAACGTCATAAATCACCTGTTCTGCAAATAAAAAACAAACTTTGAATTTAATAGTTAACTATATTTAAGGATTTTTAGGACCATAATATTAAAATCACATTTTGAGAAAAAATTATAAACTACCATAATATCATGCCTGTTCCATGTAAAACAGGCTGTGGCAAAAATGCTATGCTAAAGGTAACCTCAATTTATGAATATTTGTAAACATATTTCTATGAATGTTTGTAATATTATTAAAATAATAACTCACTATTCTAGCGGCCAAAAACTGGAGATGCATTGTGCAAAGAGTGTTTCTTTTGGGCGTTCGAGACAGAAATCCATTTCACGATTACAAAAGGGGAATTGTTCAAACGCGGAGATTCCGTCGCTATAGCCGCTTCAGGTGGTAAAGATTCCACAGTTCTTGCTCATGTGCTCAAAACGTTAAATAAGCGTTATGATTATGGCCTCGATCTCATGTTATTATCCATAGATGAAGGAATAACTGGATATCGAGACGATAGCCTCGAAACTGTAAAGCGCAATAGAGACGACTATGAGATGAATTTAAAGATACTTTCGTACAAAGATCTGTATGGTTGGACGATGGATGAAATAGTCGCTCAAATAGGACGTAAGAATAATTGTACTTTCTGTGGTGTGTTTCGAAGACAGGCGTTGGATAGAGGGGCTGCTATGCTGAATGTTAAATGTATAGCAACAGGGCATAATGCGGATGATATTGCTGAAACTGTGCTTATGAATGTGTTACGAGGGGATATAGCAAGGTTGAAAAGGTGCACAGCTATCTCTACGGTAAGATTGAGTTTTTATAAGTGAAATCTATCATCATTTTCTTATGAAACATTGTGTAATTTTATATAATTACAATATTAAATTAAAAAAAAACATTGTAGATTATTTTTTTGAAGTTTGATTTTTTTTATTACAGGGTAGTGAAGGTACAATACCTAGAGTGAAACCTTTGAAATATACATATGAGAAAGAAATAGTAATGTATGCACATTACAAGAAGCTAGTATATTTTTCTACCGAGTGTATTTTTGCACCAAATGCATACAGAGGCCATGCAAGAGCATTGCTAAAGGATTTGGAAAAGATCAGACCATCTTGTATCATGGATATCATATATTCAGGTACGTAAAGTATAGTTTAATTATTATTAAAGAACAATAAATTTTGAAAAGAATTTTGAAAAGAATTGCCAAAGAATGGATTGCTAGTTATTTAAAGGATAGAAATCAGTTTGTGGAAATACAACAAATAGTAAATCAATCAAGAAACGTATATAGATCAGTAAAAAAAACTAATAGATCAGGTGTACCACAAGGAAGTGTGCTCGGCCCGTTTTTATTTCTCTTGTATATTAATGACCTACTGAAATCAGTGAAACACAAATCAGTTTTATTCGCAGACGACACTACCCTAATTGTTAAATGTACTGAAAAGGAAACGTACGAGAGAGATATAAATGAAGCAGTTAAAAATATTGTAAAATGGTTAGAAGACAACAATCTTAAAATTAACTTATTAAAAACAAAAATAATTCAATTTATACAAAGAATTGCTCCAAAATAAACCTAAATATAAAGTGTGATAACCAAGTAATAGAACAAGTAGATCATCATAAATTCTTGGGTGTTTTGTTGGATGAAGGTTTAAAATGGAACAAACATATTGATTACGTTTGTGACAGAATTAATCGTTTCGTTTACGTATTACGGCGTTTAAGAGATACTGTTTCTATGAATGCAGCAATAAATGCTTATCATGCCTACGTTTCCTCTGTACTTTCGTATGGAATCATTCTTTGGGGACAATCTTGTGATGTGCGGAAGGTATTTGTCTCACAAAAAAAATGTATCAGAGCTCTGTGCGGTTTGAACCAAAGAGACAGTTGTAGACCTCTGTTTAGTAAATTACGGATCCTTACTTTAACTTGCATGTACAGTCAGAAGCATAAATATATTACTATTTGCAGATTAGCAAAAATATCTGTCATAAGAACGGGTTCAATAATATCTGTCTGCCCGTATACAGCAAAAATATCTGACATTAGTAGGCAGCATAATAAAGTGACTTCAAAATTATATGACGAAAATGTAGAGCAAATAATTGTGACAACCTCTCGAAGCATAAATATGTGACGTCACCTAGGAGGCAATAATATCTGACACAATTTTATATTTCTGTATTGTAAAATATAATTGATTCCTCACAAAAAGCATAAATATGTGACACTAGCTTTCCGCCCACGGCTTTGCCTGCGTTTTCACAGAAATACCGCATAGTTCCCGTTCTCGTGGGAATTTTGGGATAAAACCTATCCTATGTGTTAACCCAAGTTACCCTTTATATGTCTGCTAAATTTCATTGTAATCGGTTCAGTAGTATTTGCGTGAAAGAGTAACAAACACACACATACACATCTTCACAAACTTTCGCATTTATAATACTAGATTAGTAGGATAGGAAGTAGGATTATAGTAGGACTAGTAGGATAAGATAGGATAGGATTTTAAAAAGGCCAAACGTTTTTTTATTGAATTAGTGTTTTGTATTTTGCTGGGGTAAGAATATGAACAAAAGATACATTATATTTTGTAAATATTTTTTATTTAAATGAAATTTCGATAATATGATAACTTGCCATAATTTTCGATACTCAATAAAATAATAGCAATATTATAGGTACTTAAATGAAAATGAATAACGGAGCAATCGTGTCAAACGCCGCTAACGTCAAATATAACAAAACAATTTCTAAATAATACACGAAGGTTACACTGAACCTTCAAATAAAATAGATCTACCCAAGTGGGTATTCATATAAGTATATGAATACTTTAATTTTGTCATGATATGATATCCTTCTAATATTATAAATGCGAAAGTTCGTATCATGTAAGGATGTTTGTTACTCTTTCACATAAATAAAAGACAAAACAATGGAATTTGGCAAACACATAGAAGGTAACTTGGATTAACGCTTATGAGAGCTTTTATCCTGGAAATCCCACAGGAACGGAAACTACGCGTGTTTTTCTTTGAAAACGCGGGCGAAGCCGCGGGTGTTAAGTTATTGCTTCCTAGTTGATGTCACATATTTATGCTTTTTGTGAGGAATCGATGCAAAATACAGAAATATAAAATTGTGTCAGATATTATTGCCACCTAGTTGGTGTCACATATTTATGCTTTGTGTGAGGAATCGATGCAAAATACAGAAATATGAAATTGTGTCAGATATTATTGCTTCCTAGTTGATGTCACATATTTATGCTTTTTGTGTGGAATCAACGCAAAATACAGAAATATAAAATTGTGTCAGATATTATTGCCACCTAGTTGGTGTCACATATTTATGCTTTGTGTGAGGAATCGAAGCAAAATACAGAAATATGAAATTGTGTCAGATATTATTGCTTCCTAGTTGATGTCACATATTTATGCTTTTTGTGTGGAATCAACGCAAAATACAGAAATATAAAATTGTGTCAGATATTATTGCCACCTAGTTGGTGTCACATATTTAT
>CAJQZN010039963.1:0-37623 GCA_907164685.1 Colias eurytheme
AAAAAAAATTATGAGGCGTGCACTTTTGGATTTTCCAAATTATTTCCGATTTACACACGACTATAGGTGATAGAATATTCAATTGCATTAGATGTTAGGAATTATTGATACAATAAACCAACAAAATTGAGATAACTGTTCCTGTTTCATGAATGGAGTTGTAGATCTAAGTTTAAAACTTATAGTTAAAATTTATCACTTCTTAAACCAAACTTTAATAGGTACATATATTATATAATAGACAAATGATAATGTATTGAAGATAAAAATTCGTGGAACGATTTTTATGAAACAGGACAGTTCTCTGAAATCAGGGCCGGCTCAGCTGAACTGAACTCCGCGCCGCGCTGCCCTTTGATTATTCTATGATCGAGGCATTCGTGATTCGTGTCATTTTAATAAATACCATATTTTCAAACGACTTCTTGAAGAGGAGGTTCTCAATTCGATGCACTGGAAGAACCGATTTTGATATTTCCTTTTTATTTGCAATCAGGTCCCTCCCATGATCCATGTTTAGTTTTTTTTGTAAATATAAATTTTTGACTAATTACAATAATAGTAAAAATACTAAGTACATACAGTACCTATCTATTATATATTATATAAGTACCTAGCTAAAGAGCATGTTACGACTTTTCTGCTATTTATCAAGATGATTTATCTATGAATGCATCTTATTCAATGAACTTGTAATCTTGTATACGTAGTATATTATTATTAGTCTGTGCTAAAACTATATTTTGAAGGCTGAAGCTACGAGTCCACTCTCTCTACGTAATAATTTTATTCATCAATGTTTCCTATAATTTCTAACTACCTAAATAATGCCAAAGATTTTCAAATCTATATTATCCTACTTCGTTCGCGTTTAATTCAACTAAAAAATTTAAAATATATTCTTAAAATAAATTATAAATAGCGTATCTGTTAATAAGTAGTTAGTTATGTAACTATAGTATTTATGGAAAAAAAATCAAAATTTTATTCAGTAGTTTTTGCCAGAAATAATTGTGAAATCTGGACAACATACAGAACAAAAATTTCAATTTTTTTTATTTTGTGTAAAAATGTTAGTTCTTAGTTACTTCATGCTTGTATGAATTCCCATAATGATATTTAAGAATCTATTAAATTAAAATTTATACTGTTGTTATGTATGTTAATTTATATAATACTAGCTTTCCGCCCGCGGCTTCGCCCGCGTTTTCAAAGAAAAACCCGTTCCCGTAGGATTTCCGGGATAAAACCTATCCTATGTCCTTTCTCGGGTATCAAAATATCTCCATACCAAATTTCATGCAAATTGGTTCAGTAGTTTAGGCGTGATTGAGCAACAGACAGACAGACAGAATTACTTTCGCATTTATAATATTAGTATGGATTGTATGGTTACCTATATATAGATGATGCTAGATTAAAGCCTTTGTCTTTCACTTTAATTATTTAGGTATGAAATGCAAATGCACTTCAAAAGTGTGGTCGCATTTCCAGTACCTACCCTGTAGTTGCTATTCCATTGCTCATAGCATACAATTATGTTATTTTCTTAAAAGCACGATAATGACCGTATTCTTTTTGATTTCATAAAAATTGGTATCTATTTATATTTTTATTTGAAACAATATATTTTCTACTTGTAAGTTTTTGAGAGTGAATGGGATATTTGGTTGATTTATGAAAATAAATGAAGATTTAATATTATGAAAATGTCTAAGCTGTAATATTGTGTACATTTAAAAACTTGCTTTGTTTTTTCATAGATTTTTTTTTTTTATTTATCTTTTGATAACTTATAAGGAAATTGACTATACAGAAATCTACCTGCTAGACTCTAAATAGTAATTCCTAATTCAGATTTAGTGAATAAATTGCAGGTAAACAAATTTTTTAAATAGATGATATTAAGTATACCTAGATGCATTTATGTAAGCACCTATTGTTGAAAATTAAAATTTAATATTATGATTGCAATTTGTATAAGATATAAATGAAAAATTGCAACAATTAGAGTACAAAATAAAATTAATTAGATCAGAATAATTTTACACTGAATGATGGTACCTACTCTACAAATAAGATTTAATTTAAAGCAGCTTAGTATTTTTCATTCCAAAATTGTATATTTTTAGAATTGTGTTTAGAATCAATGGCGTAATCTCAATGAAGATCTTATTATCTACCACCAATTTCTAATAAGGTTAAAAATTTACCAACGATTATTGGAAAAAAAATGTATCCGTCATGTATCTGTCTACTGTCATAACTGTTGGTTTTTCAAAAACGGGGGAAATAAATAAAAATCAATCTAGTGTAAAACTATATAATTAGCAACAGGTTAATCTTCGTTATCCTCATTGTCGCTGTCAGCGTTGATATTGAAGTAGCGCAGCTCGTACGAGTCTTGTGTAGAGGCGACCACTCGCAGCCAGTCACGCAGGTTGTTCTTCTTGAGGTAACGCTTTGTCAGGTATTTGAGGTACCTCTTTGAGAAGGGAATGTCTGGAAGAAAAAAATAATTGTTTATATTATAACATTATAGAGATATATGTTAGATTTCTTATAAGAGTAACATGTTACAATAAAAATTGTTCAAAATTAAATTTTGTAGACACGTTTGTAGTTTTGATCAATTAAAACTATGAGAAAAACAAACAATTGCATATTTCTAAGATTTGTTTCATATAAAATGATTAGTTTGCTATGTACTGTTTGTATTATTGAGACTTCATGTGAGAAATATACAAATATTATATCACAATAATTTCTAAGATTATTAAGTAGGTACCTACATTGATCTAAACAGTAAATAATTTGGAGATAGATTGTATGTATATCTAAAATTGCATAGATTTATTTAATATATTAGAAATGGATTCAGTTTTGTTTCATGTGTTGTAATTAGTTATAGAAAATTTATTAACCAAATTCAACACATACTTCAGACTGCATGAGCTAACATGAAACAGAAAGATAATATTCTATGTTGAATGTTTATGTTTATGTGATGGTTAGTTTATGAAGTAACTAATATTATAATACCATCATGTTTGAAATAACCTCTTTGAAATAATATACCTAGATGATAACAAAAAGCTGAACATATATAGAGAAATACTGAAAATTTACATCTTTTTGAAAATATATTATTACTTTAAATTTAAATGAAAATTCTAATTGACACTAAATATTCTACATGGATGAAAATGCTACCAACCTGCACTGATGGCTACTTTTGTCTTGTCGCGGGCGATGACAACGTGATTGCCTAGGTTATTTGTTTTACCTTCCACCTTTACACGTTCCTTCAAGTATTTTTCGAAGTTTGCTACATCAAGGATGCTGTCTTCGGCGGGGTGTGTGCAGTCAATGGTAAACTTCAGGTTAATCTTTCTCCTCTGGCCCTTGCCACGGATTTTACCGCCTTTGACACCTTTTTTACCAGTTTTCTGGTGCAACTGAGCTTTTTTAGCTACTGGTTTCTTAGCTACTGCCATTGTGGCAACCTGGAACAGATTATTCTCTATTGTACACAAAATTTACGGGGTTCTAATAAATATTTTTCACAAAATTTCAATGAGTAACCTACAGAACACGTGTTACAGTCGCCGAAAAACCTGCAAAATGGCCGATTGCTACAGACAATATTTCTGACAGCGTCTAATTTTTTTTTTCACTATAGTAACATTGAACATTACACACAAAATTTTCGTTGAAAAACTATATCCAATGGTAAAGCGAAATTGAAAATAATAAAATATTTTTTTATTAAGAATAAACTGTTCTGTTAACATTTTCTTTAAACACATCACTTATAAAAAATAGAGTCACCGGCTCGACCGAATTCAAAAACTAAAAAAACTATTTATTGATTAAAGATGTGCTATTTGCTAAAAAAAGAGTGTGTGTGTGTGTGTGTGCCTATATAGCACACTGCACACGTGCCAGAAGACCAAAAAATCATCGTTTTATTGGTCTGAATCCCTATAGCATTATATTATTATTGTTTAATGCTCTAATTCTGAATCATTGATATAATAGGTATCAAATAATTGAATATGGGCTAAATCAGAACTGATCACAGGAACTGATTGTGTAGGTTAATAATTATGTTACGTAGGTCACAAAAAATGATTGCAATGATGATCTGACATCAGCGAAAATTCTCTAGATTTCATTTTAATTGCATGCAACCTTGCATGCAACGTATGCAACTTGTATCCAATATTAAATTATAAACAGACGTTCGAACTGGTGCGACCGGACCACCGTACTCGTGCGGTGCGATCGACTCGCCACACGACCGCACCGCACCTAGGGTTGCCAGTATTTGATTTAAGGGTTAACAGCATCAAAAATACGAGTTTTAGTTATTTTTTACGGCAGATAATTAAAACAGCAATGTTAAATAGAGAAAATTTATTTTTGGCATTTATATTTGCTGTTGGAAGAAACAGCTTTTAATAGCTCTTCATTTTCTAAAGCGAATGTATAAAAATCTTTGCACGATAATTTAAAATTACATTTAATTAATTTGCAGCTTCGCCTTTACAGTTTCAATATTCAATCGGTTTCGGCTATCCGTCCAGGCATTGCCGCACAAAGAAAATATTCTTTGTTTAAAAATTATGATTAAATTTACGATTTTTAAAAAAACATTTAAAATATTGGAATTTTCGCGGCCGACTGAGCTAAATAAATTCGTATAAAAAAATAGATACACTAGTGACTAGATAATTTATTACGTTGTTAATATATGAAGTGATTAAAGGCGCAAATTATCCCTTTTTGAAATTTTCGATATTGTCGATAGAGGCGAAAGTATTGTAATTTTTACTGATTTTCGTTTTTATTTTTTTATATTATATGCAGGCGTTAGTAGAAGCTCTGTTTAGTACCAAAAGAAACCTTGAACTGAGTTCTACATGTGACAAAAATACCACATTCTAGCCACGAAGTTATTACGAGATATAGATTTTCAAAGAATGTCAGGGTTGTCCCTATTAAACAAAATTATATATATCATCTATCTATTACCAAGTTTTTGTTTATGTTTTAGTCGTTAGTTATAGTCGATATTTCAATATATTATTATATGTAGGTACATAATCTTTATATGTAATAAATTAACTGAACAAAAAAAATATCTTAGATTTATAAGACAATTCAATAATATCAAATTAATACAAATTAATCTCCTTTTTTTGTGAATATTTCGAGCATTGATCATAGTAATCTGTTATTATTGCACTACCCATTTATGTATTTTGGTATTTATTCCTCTATTGTACCAAAGGTTGTCTGGAAGAAATCGCTCTAAGCGATAAGACCGCCAATTGTACTTAGTGTAAGTTATATCTAAGTGTTTGTATTTCTTGTTTTGTTATCTTTAAGTGCAATAAAGTATTTATAAATAAAATAAATAATCTCATTAAAAGTCAAACCGAATTCCTTGAAAATCTATTTCTCGTAATAAATTCGTGGTTAGAATGTTGTATTTTTTTCACATGTAGACCTCAGTTCAAGGCTTCTTTTGGTACAAGTACAAGTTACAACCATTGAAAAGAAGAAAACGAAGAGAAAAGAATGGGCAAAATTATATTTAAAAGACAGGGATTCATTCAGACATATGCAGTCATATCATAAATCTTTGTAGAGTTCTAAAATTTATATTATTAATCTTTTTTCAGTATTAGCCACGTCTTCCGACGCCATCGCCATTGATAACGATCGACCGACGTCCGTTTTGTTTGGCGGTAGAACTATGACTAAAGCTGTAATAAGTATATAGTCTATGACTAATGCGCTGTCCGGTGCGATCGCCCGTCCACACGCGCGAATTTGGTACGGTCCGCACCAAGTTCGGATGAAAAAATCATCGAACCAACCGTACCGTATGTCCGGCGGACCACTGTACACATGATCGAATATGGTCCGGAGCGCACCAAGGTCACGGTGCGGTCCGTACCAAATTCGAACGTCTGTTTATAACTTTACTTGCTCTGTGCTTGTATCCTATGTAAGGGCATATTCAGAAAGAAAGCTTGAAACTTATAAGCGCTTATCGGCGCTTATCAGCGCTGGTAACCCACGCAGGAAAATATACACATGAACATGAACAGAAGTTTTCTTGCAGATGGACAGGCGGCCTAAGAGTGTTTTCACACTATCCGATCCGATATCGGATATCGGACGCCGATAGCCGATATCCGAGTGTTGTACTGTCAGTTGTCAAGTTGCCAAAAGTCAGTAATGACTTTTGACCACCTGTGTTGACCAGTGACCACAGTGGACCACAGGCACAGAGTACAGACCACAGGCAATGACCAATAATGACAACAGACAATTGATCAGTCAGCTGTGTAGTGTGTACACCAGCAGATTCTCATTTATTGATTAAGCTATAAAGATATTTATTTACATAAGTCATGCATGCTTATTAAAGATATTTATTTACATAAATCATAATATAAGATTGGTCCAAGTATATAGTCGTGTGCCCAATGCACACAACTTAATATTTATCGATTAACAAAGTACCTTTGTACTTTTCCAAGTTCTATTGTTTTATAATTTATAGTTCCCATGAATGATACATTTATCGAGGTCACGACTGTTTTTTTCACCTGGCGTGATGTAATGCCTCAAAATGTAACATAACATAGGCACAAAGATTTGTAAACTATCTTTAATTGTACAGGTAGCCCGTACTTAATAATTCCATTTGTAAACTGCGCATGCGCGTTTTGCTTTTATGGATATAGAATTAGGAAATGAAATGTGAGTGAATAACAGTGCTATAATGTCTATGTGAATTGCGATTAGAACGCAGAAATATTATCGAGATTTTGTCACCGTGAACTTTATAATGACAACACATACTTAGGTAACTATTTTGGTTGAACCTGAGTTAACCTCAATTGTTTGAATCTCAGACCAAAATTCGATCAGTGGTCTGAGTTGACCGTCTCAAGATTTGAATTGTGAAAAAAGTGTACAAAATATACAAGGTAAAGTGTAAAACAAAATATGGTACCTATATTTCAAGTGATTAATAAATAATAATAATGAATGAAGTTATTAAAATATGAGTCATATTATAGCTGTTCATAAAATCGATATTTCACGGTGAACAAATGATATTAAAATGGATAAATGTTTTGCCGCCTGCGGCTGTGATGATCTCGAAGGAATAACAAATTCGGACCTAGATCGGTTCACGGATAACATTGAGAATGTGTTAAATGATGAGAAAGGGAGAAGACTGTTTAGAAACTTCATGATAACATGTAAAATGAAGCACGGACGGCGAGCTTTAGATTTATGGGAACATAATGAAAGACTTTTAAATTATTCCGAAGACGCTGAGAGTGCATCTTTTCGCAGTTACCTACGTGATGTAGAACGATTATTGGAGGAAACTGAAAACGTGGAAGAGTTAGATTTTGCTACCATAGAAAGGTTGGCCAGTGCGCGCGATGCGGAAAACAAAGAAGAAATAGTGGAAGCACTGAAAACTATTAAACTTGAATCAACCAAAGCACTTAGAAAGGAATACAGTGCATTTAGACATCGTTTTATATCTCCTAAATATTAAGTAAACCATTTTGTACCTGGAGCACATTTGAATTTCGCGCCACGCGCCTAATATAATGCTTCCATTTTTCAGTAAAGCTTGAAAGTTAAAACATTTTAATAAATGTTACTGGGTTTGTAGTATTATGATATTTATTGTTTCGTGATATGTGCAGAGTCACAAATACCTATATTTATACATTTGACAATGTTTTTATCTGTTTATACAAGTACAAACGTCCAATAAATGCAAGGAATAAATTATTTGTATATTTGTTTTTGTTCTAATGAGCCCATTTAAAAAATTATAAAGAATTTATATATCAATATAATATAATCTATGTCCTTTCTATTCTATTCTAGAGATATTTTAAATATCTCTATACCAAATTTCATGCAAATTGGTTCAGTAGTTAAGGCGTGAATGAGTAACAGATAGACAGACAGAGTTACTTTCGCATTTATAATATTAGTACGGATTGCCTGGGTAATATAATAAATATCATATCATACGTTTGATATATTATCTTCTTTAGTGTAGGTGTATGCTTCATTGAAATACTGAATGATTAAAAACAAACAAAAAAAAAATTTAATTCCATTTAATTGCACATTAATGTACATTTATTATGTATAATGAATAAAATTATTACATTAGAGTAAAAGTATGTTCAATGATGAAACATTAATACAGCTTAAAATAATTATTATAAATCATATTTAAAAAAAATGAATTTCATTATTTACATACAGACTATTTGAATAAGAATCATTTGACAATTGAAAACTTAAAATGAGATAATAAAAATTTAAAGTATTTTATTGAGAAAATTCATTATCTAATTAAAATTTATATCAGCATAAATTCATAAAATAAAAATAACATTAAATTGAATTTATAAAATAAAAATTCCATTAATTATACTTATTCCTATGATATACATTATCACATAGAGTCCATGTCTCGCATAAAACTTATGATATATTTTATATTCTTAACTATTGTATCACTTTAGCTGCAACTTGCAACTAACAAGTTACTCCTAGGTTTTCTTCCAGGAGTAATACATTTCCAGAGGCTTGTTTACCTGTAACGTAAATAATAGTAAATAATTAGGTACATAATATAAATAACTAGCAAACCTGGCGAACTCCGTTTCGCCACCAGAGACACCTTTTCTTTGCTATAAACCTCACGAGCCTGAGACCTTTCCAACTAATGCAAAACCGTGGAAATCGGTTTGTGCGTTCTGGAGTTATAACGTCAGGAAGGAAAACCCGATTTATTTTTATAAATACATAATTAAATAGCCATGATCTTTCAATTATTAATGAGTCTTTAAATCTCAGTTTTATTAATGAGTCTTTAAATCTCAGTCTTATAAATTTCAGTTGATTTCTATCTTGAAGTTAGATCGCTATGTAGCGATAAGGCCATTAGTATAAATTATTTTATTTTCTCTCTGTATCCTGTGCTGTATCTCTATTTCTTTTGTGTGTGCAATAAAGAACTAAATAAATAAAAATAAGTTGGTGGTGTTGCAAAACTGTTTGGTTCAGAAACTATGTATAATCATATCAAGATTACTAATTTTCTGTTTCTTTAGCAAAAAGTTATATGTTTGATGTGCTGTGTGCACTGTGAAAATGATGGAATAGTGAAGCTTTTTAATAAGTGTTGCATATAAACATTTATTAAAATGTGTTATGGTGACAATCCATCTCAATAGAAACTTATAATTCTTCAACATTTGAGAAAGTTAAAAAAATCTACTCTATAATTTAATATCTCGAATAAATAAACATACGTCATAACATCTTAGTTTTCACAAATAAAATACATTACATTATATACCTTCCAATATTTATCATTGATCTGTCTCAACGTCTGCGAGCCAGCGAGTGGCACAAACTGTCCAGGTGACGGCGCCACATAGATGCAGAAATTGAGCAGCCGGTAAGCTTCTGGAAGCTCTGCGTCCAGGTCCAGAGTCAGACGCATGGCTAGGTACTTGCTGAGATGATCCACTGTAATAATGTATTAGAATTTTAAAAATGTTGTGAGTGTGAAAGTTATTTATGTATGAATGTTACTCTTTCGTGTGAACACCAATGAACAATTTTATCATATAAATAGAAGGTGTGGGGTGTCTCTTAGACACATAAAACCGAAAGAGTAGAATAAATTAGATTGTTTTGGAGGGATCACGGGTGAACAAGTGGCCAGGCTTCGCTACAGCAAGATGGAACACGCGGGTTCGAATCCCGCTTCGTGATCGAATTTGTAGTGTGAAATGTATATTACATACTAATATTATAAATGCGAAAGTAACTCTGTCTGTCTGTTACTCAATCACGCCTTAACTACTGAACCAATTTTCATGAAATGGTTTGAAGATATTTTGATACCCGAGAAAGGACATAGGCTACTTTTTATACCGGGAAAATGACGCAATCCCGGAAATCCCACGGGAACGGGAACTATGCGGGATTTTCTTTGACTGCGCGGGCGAAGCCGCGGCCGCGGGCGGAAACCTAGTATTAATATAAATAAAGACCACAGTCTACAGTCAGTATCGAGTCATTCCAGTGTTTTATTAACCACCAACAACCTGGCAGGGTAGCCAGGTGAATTGAACCGATTTTTATGATTTTTAACACTCCTGTAAGTTATGCAGCATAGTATAACACTGCATTTATTCACTGGTGTTATTCAAAGTGTCTTTAGAATATAACAAGTATTATTTTGCTTTGCTAGAGTACATTCCCATTATACCATGATAGCTGTTGACCTTAGAAACTGTTTTCCTTTTAAAGATAGTAAACAATAGGATATTTAGTGAATAAGTTAGTTTGATCTCTTATCTGAATCGTAATTAATATGACTCCATTGTTCATTTAACAAGTTTTTAATTACTGTATTTCCTTATAAAAGCCGATAAAATATATAAAATATGATAATGTTTGATCTCTTATTTAATACAACTATATAGTAACAAAATTGTACATTTTGATAACATGTAACATACTATTATTTCTACTGTATAATTTTTTCAATAACCAACATGTAAATTCAAGCAATCGCTATGTACTCACCAGAGGCATTAGCGGTAGTCTTCAAGTATCTCACAGAGCTGTCCCTCAGGGCCCTCATGAGCTGGTTGTCCCCTGTCATCTCAGTGGGGTGCGGCTTGAACACCAGCTCTATTTCATTGGGATTCAGCACCTCCCCTTCGCCTTCTGTATCCATTGAATTCTCGCCTTCAGTTCTAGAATAAAATAATGTTATGGAAATTAAAAAACCTCTTAATTTTGATTTTATTTATTAAACAACTAACCAGTTTTTAACATAGTCTGTGAACTGAAGGTAAAAAAATTACTACATCTAACTGGACTTTAATTTGAATTTAATTGCTTTTACAGTGTTATTAACTAAAATAATTAACTACTACCAGTTCTAACTTTCTAACTATAGTGCAAATATAGTAAAAATACAAGCAAGTGGAAATAGTTACAAACCTGCCATCACTAGATTCACTTTCCTCGCTCCGTTCCGAAGTCAAAATTGACTTTGCCCGCTTAGTTGTGCTTGTGTTTTTTGACACAGAACTGATATTGGATGGCACAGGGGATGGTGTGCTTCTTACAGACGCGGGGTTTGAAGTCGACTGCCCAGGAGGAGTCGGGTTCCCAGTAGATGCTGAGCCCTCCCTGTTGTTTGATGTGCTACTACCATTTTGAGCAGCATCAGCATTGCCATTTGAATTTGATGCGTTGCTATTATTGTTACTATTCTCCTCTTGATTCTTTCTTGACCTTTGAGGCCTATTCTGCGATTGCAATTTTATGCCCTCAGTAATAGAATTTACCAAGGAGGCTTGTGAGTGAGACATGTTTATTTTCGCAAGCACACGCTCCTGGTGCGCCTCATATTCATCTCTGCTTGGATAAATTTTAGATATGAGCAGATCGAAGTTTGGATCTGGTCTAAGGGAACGCTTCGATACCAATTTCTTTCGACAAGTCGGACATTCTTTATTGCCAGACCGCAGGGCGGTTATGATACAATCAGAACAAAACCTGTGAAGACATTCTTTTGTCGTCATCGTCTTTTTCAGCATATCCAAACAAATTGGACACATCAATTCGCTATGCAAACTTCGCGGGGATACTGCGATCTCTGTTGCGTCCGTGATAACTTCCTGAGGCGTTCGGTGCAGTTCGTAAAGGGACAGTTCCCATGTTTTGTTCTGTGAGGGCTCCGTTGAAGACATTTCTACCCCTTATTTGTGTCAATAAACATTAAAAACAATGATTCAAAATATTGATTGATATGACAACTCAGGCAAATACCGCTTCCGCCATTTTATTTTGTTGAGCTTTGATGAATGTCAAATAAATGTCATCAGAGAACAGTCAAAGTATATAGTTATAAATACAATTTCATGATGACAAGGTACAAGGTTTTTCGATAAAGAAGTATTGCCATAACTAAGAAAAATATTTTTGTCTCGGGGGCTGCGAACTTTTACCACCTAAAAGTGAAAGCAAACAAAATTAAGGTCCTAAGATTTTCCTAAGTACAACGACAACGATGGCTTATTGAATGTATTTGTTTATTCATTAAATTATTACAAGAGGGATTGTTGGGGGTGAAAAAATGTAAGAAATATTGATTAAAAGTAATTTATTTTAGCACCAATAAAATGCATGATGATCATGTATTTTAAATTTTTTTACTTCCCAGTATTAATTGTGTATACAGGACTGGATCCTTGTTGAACAGGGACTAAAATTTGATTACTGCTCTGATTGGGTTGATTTTGAGGCATTAGGTAAACACTAATTCCTTGACTACCCTGCTGTGACGGTTGTGCGATCAGAATCGTTCGTCCATTTTGCTGTGGTTGGTTTGACTGTTGTGGCACAAGGATTGTTTGTTGATTTGGCTGTATCTGCTGAGAAGGTTGCTGAACAAGAATTGTCTGACCATTGGGTTGAACTTGTTGCATATAAACCGTTTGCGGTTGTGATTGTTGGCCCTGAATGATTTCAGGACGGTTTGGCTGTTGTCCAACTACAATCTGTTGTTGACCTGACTGTTGAGGGACCAACACTGTCTGCTGGTTTGGTTGCTGTGCCACTAGAACAGTCTGTTGATTGGATTGAGATGGTTGTTGTACTAGCACTTGATTCGGCTGTTGTTGGATAAGCACTTGCTGGCCATTGGGCTGAGTTGTCAGGATCATGGTTGGCTGAGAAGATGGCCGTTGAATTAAGATTTGTTGCGGTTGGTTCGGTTGTGATACAATAAACGTTTGTTGTTGAGCTGGACGGTTGACTAAGATTGGCTGTCCAGACTGGCTTACATACTGAATGGGCTGCTGGTTCGGCTGACTAACGTATATGGGTTGTTGATTTTGTTGATTAACATATGAAGGTTGTTGATTTTGCTGGTTAACATATGAAGGTTGTTGATTTTGCTGGCTTACGTAGACTTGTTGTTGCTGGTTAGGTTGGTTCCCGTAAGACGGTTGTTGAGACGGCTGACTTACGTAAGTTTGTTGGCTAGGTTGGTTGATAAAAGCTTGTTGTTGAGGTTGGTTACCCTGGTTCTGGCTTTGTTGTTGTCCATTCTGTTGGCTTGGCTGTTGGTTCACAATGACATTTTGTTGTGCAGTGTTTTGACCCTGGTTTGGGTTGTTGTTTCCGTTATCTTGCCCCGCTGGGGTGGGTCCAGTATCAGTGCTTCGCTGTTCTAATAAGGCTGGTCCTTGCCCATTAGACTTGATGCCTTTCTGTGAGTTTTGGAGGTTCTTAAACGTATCAGCTGGGATGAATACTCCGGATACAATGTCCTTGCCTTGTCCATCGATTACAGGTGCGGGTGTAGCTGCTGCTACAAGTAACGCCAAAGATACTGCTATCTGTAAGGTGGAAAACAGAAGAGTAAATCAACAATTTGTTCACTAACAAAGTAATTCTAATATTGCACTTAGGACGAGGTAAAATTTTAACGAAATTCGTTGAAATGAAAAGATTCTGCGCTATAAATTTATATTATAAAAGTTAATAATTATGAAAGAATCTTACCAAAATTGCTCTAGCCATGTTGTCGTTGTCAAATCACTTTGTGTTATGAAAACTTATCAATAACCACATCAATATATAGTAAATGATTTTGATCATCATGCCATCAGTTAATTGCAAATGGATTTTGTAAACTATCATTATTAATTTATTTTTGTGGTTTCATAGAAACACTCATTTTTTAATTATCTGTCAATTAAGGGTTAGGTATCGTTATCAACTTAAAATATAAGAATATTAGGAAACCCCCCGGGTTTGTAATGGGGATATCATTAGAAATGTGTTAGGTCTTTCTTCAATCTCTATATTTTAATTTTTAGTCGTCATTAATTAGGAGCATAATTTGCATCCGTGTTATATTTTGTATGTATAATCAAATAGCATAATATGTACTATCTGTATATTTCGGTTACGAAATAAATATGTATAATATGCTAATTTATTGGGAAAATATGCCCTGGTCCATAAAAAAAATCCGTAGTTTCAAATACCTAAATCAAAATCAAGTGTCTTTTTATAATGTCAAAAATTCATACTAATATTATAAATGCGAAAGTAACTCTGTCTGTCTGTCTGTAACTCAATCACGCCTTAACTACTGAACCAATTTGCATGAAATTTGGTATAGATATATTTTGATACCCGAGAAAGGACATAGGCCACTTTTTATTGCGGAATATGTACAATAATATTATGTAGTAGTTAATAATATCAAATCTTTTTTATTTCTTACTTTTCCGTTTTTGAAGTCGGTTGTTTTTAACGCAGTTATTTTTATTTAATACTTTTTAGTGTATTTTTCAACACGAATCAAACGAGCCCAAACTCGATAAAGTTGAGTCAATATATTACTGAGTTCCTATGGCCACCTTCCGATTCCATCATCAAATCAGCTTCATGTCATGATAATGTTTCATCGCTATCAAATTTACATACGTAATAATTACGTATACAAAATTTCAGCTCAATCGGTTACCGGGAAGTGAATCAAAGTTACTTGCTACATATCAACTTAGTCATCGAGTACAGACAAAAATGCTCATAAAATAAAAACTACTGGGCCTATCCGAAAAAAAAATTATGGGACCAATTCGACACCATCCCACATCGAACAAAAAAAGAATCACGTAAATCGGTTCAGAAACCTCGGAGTAATCGGTGTACATACATAAAAAAAAAATATACCGGCCGAATTAATAACCGCATAAAATCGCATGGAGAGCTTAATTTTCATTAAAGGCTCTAATCGCACAGAAAGCTAAATTTTCACAAAAAAGCTCTAATCGCAGGGAGAGCTAAATTTTCACAAAAAAAACTCTCATCGCACGAAGAGCTTAATTTTCACAAAAGCTTTAGTCGCAAGGAAAGCTTAATTTTCACAAAAAGCTCTAATCGCACGGAGAGCTTAATTTTCGCAAAAAGCTCTTATCGCACGGAAAGCTTAAATTTCACAAGAAGCTCTAATCACACAGAGAGCTTAATTTTCATAAAAAGCTCTAATCGCACGGAAAGCTTAATATTTACTAAAAACTAATCGCATGGAGAGCTTAATTTTCACAAAAAGCTCTAATCGCACGGAGAGCTTAATTTTCACAAAGAGCTCTAATCCCATGGAGAGCTTAATTTTCACAAAAAACTAATCGCACGGAAAGCTTAATTTTCACAAAAAAACTCTAATCACACGGAGCTTTATTTTCACAAAAAACTCTCTTCGCACGGAGAACTTAATTTTTCTCATTAAGCTCTAATCGCACGGAAAGCTTAATTTTCACAAAAATCTCTAATCGCACGGAGAGCTTAATTTTCACAAAAAGCTCTAATCGCATGGAGAGCTTAATTTTCACAAAAAGCTCTATTCGCACGGAGAGCTTAATTTTCACAAAAAGCTCTATTCGTACGGAAAGCTAAATTTTCACAAAAAAGCTCTAATCGCACGGAGAGCTTAATTTTCACAAAAAGCTCTAATCGCACGGAGGCTTAATTTTCAAAAAAGCTATAATCGCACGGAGAGCTTAATTTTCATTAAAAGCTCCAATCGAACGGAAAGCTTAATTTTCACAAAAAGCTGTAATCGCACGGAGAGCTTAATTTTCACAAAAATCTCTAATCGCACGCAGAGCTTAATTTTCATTAAAGGCTCTTATCGCACGGAGAGCTTAATTTTCACAAGAAGCTCTAATCACACGGAGAGCTTAATTTTCATAAAAAGCTCTAATCGCACGGAAAGCTTATTATTAGCTTATTATTATAAAGCTTATTCACTAATAAAAATAACTGCGTTAAAAACAACCGACTTCAAAAACGGAAAAGTAAGAAATAAAAGAGATTTGACATTATTATTTACTACATATTATTATTTATATGTGCCAAGAAGCTTATATCTAATACACTGGAGATTGCACTATGACCATTAACTTGTCACAAGAAAATATAACCTTGAATGATGTCAGTGTTGTTTTTTGTCTCTTTCTGTGGGTGACCACACTGGTTTGTATATTCAGGATTTTTCGAAATTAAAAAAACTAAAAATCATGGTCTATAAATAATAACGACATAATATATTTTTAACAGTATTTTCTATACTAATATTATAAAGAGGAAAAGTTTGTAAGTATGTATGTATGTATGGTTTTCACGCATAAACTACTGGACCGATTTCAAAAATTCTTTCACCATTAGAAAGCTGCATCTTTACTGAGCAACATAGGCTATATTGCATTTTCAAAAAAATTAGAGATCCTTACCAAAAATGCAATAATGTAACCCAAGGTGTAAAAAAATCCTCAATAAAACTTCTGTCATCGCGTGCGCTGCGGAATCTATTGAAGATAGAACAAAAAAATGTTCTACGATATTATAGAATGGATCAATATCTACAAGAAAGTCCGCGATACCATATCTCAGTCTATCTTCAGTAGTTATGTTACTACAACAACTTTTTTACGTTTTCAAAGTAAATAGAAGTGCCGACAGTAATCAAACCATGTTATCCATACACATATATTAATCCTTATCCCATTAAATGATGTTTTATTATAGACTGTTTCAATACCAGCAAAATACTTTTTAAATGAAAAGAATTGGATATTCCATTCAAAAGATATAACGAATTTTTAAAAGTGTCAATCTACAGAAAATAGTAGATATACTGTTCGAGCAGGCCGTAGTGCGGGGGTCACGGAGGAATTCTACCAATATGCGTCTTGACGGAACACAGTGGGGTTTTGGTCGGTAGGAATCCGACATAACCCACGGCCCCTCCCCCGGAGGCCGTGGGTATCTATGAAAGATTTCCCCACTAAAACAAAAAAAAAGGCCGTAGTGCGGGACGGGGTAAAGGTGATTTTCATGTGATTAAAAATTAAACCTATAGTCCGACCTATAGTAAACTTTTCACTGTAACGATATCGCTATCTATGCGGGTGAAACCGCAGGGCATTGCTAGTATATTATAATATTACTGGTCAACTTACATGAATAATTATCATCTTTATAGGTACATACCATTTTAATTGGTAGAGAATGATAGTTTTAAATAACGCTTGATAACTTTTGATCTCATACTACGATTTTTTAATTAAAATGAGTGCTACATACATTAAAACATCGTTTTGTTTACTCAAGCTTCAGTCTAAAACTTTTCAATATTCCAAAGGGAGAGTTGCATCGCTAGTGTTGATGTGTGGTAACGATATTACAGTTCTCAGAAATTCGTATGTCTTTCAGGAGCTGTACTTACGGTTACTAATGGTTTCATGGTGGTTAATTATAATATAATTAAAATTACTTTATCCACAGTTGAGACGCAGTAACAAGAATGTGGTAAATAAAAAGGTATAGCACTTTTCAAAAGGTATTTTTTTTCTGGACCGTAATCCTCAGGCTTAAAATGCAAACTGCATATTCTGGCATGTTGATAAATTTTACCCTTGATAGGCACTAATATGTGCTATTTATTAAAAAGGTTTGATGTCGGTGCACGGGCTTAATACTAAGTGCTTATTGTTCGGCACCAACTTCAAACCTATTTAATAAATATCACATCCATACTAATATTATAAATGCAAAAGTAACTCTGTCTGTCTGTCTGTTACTCAATCACGCCTTAACTACTGAACCAATTTGCATGAAATTTGGTATAGAGATATTTTGAAAGAAATTTAAAGAGAAAGGACATAGGCCACTTTTTATTGCGAAATATGTACCACGGGCGAAGCCGGGGCGGACCGCTAGTTAGGAAATAATCATGAAAATACGTTTAATTAAAACAATGAAAATTATATGTTTTTATTTTTCTGCGTCTACATATGTGTAATAATTATAAATATAATAAGTTAAAAATGTACTTACACTATGTATGTATTTGTAATTAGTTAAAAATGTTCTTGCTGCGGCATATTATTACGATTAAAAATTTGCGATTAAAGATTTGTCAACCTCAACGG
Organism: Colias eurytheme; assembly: GCA_907164685.1. Lineage (NCBI taxonomy): Eukaryota > Metazoa > Arthropoda > Insecta > Lepidoptera > Pieridae > Colias > Colias eurytheme. Next base: position 18,111 of record CAJQZN010039963.1, read on the forward strand.
TGGCACGAGGTGTGAGGTTTTATCATAAGTATTCAGAATTCAGATAAAAATACCTGAATCTATGAAAATAATATATCCTGATGTTATTTGTCTAGCAAAAACGTGTTGTGGAAAATTTACAAAATTTCATCCAGATCGAACCAGCCATTCATTAATCCACCGAAACAATCTTTTATTTATTCAATTAGACTTCTTTTAGAAGCACTCTCGAATGGTCATTACATATTTTTAACATTTACCACCGATTCGGAAAGCAGTATCTATGGAGAGGAACCGGTAAGAAACTCCATAGGCACTAGTAGTACATGGTAGACGGTAGTACAAACAAGTAGTACATATATCGAAAAAATCAGTCCAAGTTGAATCTAAGTTAAGGGGTCTAGGAATTTAGGAAAACATCGCAACATACCTAATTAAAAAGATTTGGAATTACGTTCAAATAGCACAGTTTAATATCGTCGTTTTTACTATAGTTATAGCCAATTATAGCTATTTTTGTAAACAGACTATGATCATTTTTTACTTGTGTTTACCACTATTTAAACGCAAATGAATATTTATAATCAATCATTGTAAAGAGTTGATGCCCGCGGCAAATTTGCTACCAAGTTTTGAATTTTAAATACCTTTCCCCCTCATTTTTATTTCTTGAGAACTTAGACATATGTTGTTATTATATATGCATTATGCACCCTATCATATATTTAGCACGAGAAATTTCTTAGATTGGAGAAAAAAGTTTACAAGGAAAATGGTTATGTAAGCTGCAAATTACATGCGTTTAATTATAGAATGTATGGTGGGAAATCGCGATTTTTATTATCGTATGTTACTCTAATTATAACCTAAGGTTTATAATATTTAATTATAGGTATGCAATTTCTCACATAACAAATAAAAACGGTAAAAAAATACAGAAAGCGTGGTAAGTTTGATAGTTACTTAGGTTCGCTTTAGTTTCATTTTTACCATGTGGTAGTGAGTCATTATTAATCAATATTTATTACAAATAAAGTCTAATATATAACAAATAAAATAAAATAAAAATCATTTATAGAGTACCAATACATTGAACGGAAACTATGCGGGTTTTTCTTTGAAAACGTCGGCGAAGCTGCGGGCGAAAAGCTAGTATTAGATTTCACTCAAAATATACACAACAAAGTTGTACAGTTCAAGCACAGGTTCAAGTTCACATACCAAAGTTGATTGGTTACACTAATCACTGGCTGGTATTTGGTTCATAAACTGTGGGCTATTAACATCTTCCTGCTTACAGATCAGTCAATTACAATTTCGTTGGGCATCTAGTTCAGAAATACGAGTAGAGTTTTTGAACAAAGGTTTGAGTAAGCGGGTTTAATTCATACTGATGTAACAAATGGGAAAATTTGAATATTTTTTCGTCTTAAATATAGGTGTACTAACTACTAACACAGTATTACAATATAAATAATATTGTAATACTGTGCTAAGTGCTACTAATATGTAGAAATTAGGTACATATTTACATTAGGTAGGTATCAGTCAAAGGTATTGGTTCTAAATTCTAATCAATCCCCGACTGAATCCGCGTAAATTATGCTATGATCTTGATGGTTGGAGTAAATAATAATCAAAACCTCTGATTTATTAGGTGAATAGTGAATATAGTTATGTTATCTAAAAAAATATATTTTGTGTCACGCTTTTCTTACTTCGAAATCTGGACTATTTAGATTGCATAATATATTTTTTGTTTCCGTCATTCATATAATAATTATTATAATATTTAACAAAATAAAAGACCAAAATGTAATTTCTGCTTAAAATAATTATTAAAATTACTAAAATTGTAAAGAAAGTAATAATTTCACCGATTACATTTCGTTTCGCCAAAACGTATGAAAGTGAGATGCTATTACATCGCGATTTGACGCGTTACGCTAAAAATTATCTTAATTTAGATTTTAAATTGAATTACACTGCATTCAGAATTAATTGGATTTGTCATTAAAATCCGGCATACATTTGATTATCTGATGAGATCGAAAGATTGTTGTTTTGAGTCTCATACCTTCATAATCATCACTACATAGTATAAAACAAAGTCGCTTTTTCTGTCCCAATGTCCCTTTGTATGCTTAAATCTTTAAAACTACGCAACGGATTTTGATGCGGTTTTTTTAATTAGATAGAGTGATTCAAGAGGAAGGTTTTTGTATGTATAATTTATTAGGTTTTAGACAAAGCGGGTGAAGCCGCGTGCGATTAACTTGTGTAAAATATAATATAATTGCCTGTAATACAAATACATATTATACGTAACTGTTGTTATCGAACAAGAGTAGAGTGGTAGAGTTGATGTCAGAAAGTGCTTCATGAGGATACGTATCCTATCATTCGTACATCAAATGTGCTATAGATACATTATTAGATACTTATAATTTATAGGTATATTTTTACTGAAGGCTGTTAGGATAAATTTTGATTATTTTACGTATTGTATGTAGATTATTTAGTATTTACCGACAAAAAAAACAAAGTACGAGCATAGCTGATAATGTATATAACCACAGACTAATAATAATATACTACGTATACAAATATAACTAAAAATATATATAGAAGATGCCTTTATTTTCAAATTACCTACTAGACTAGAGTAGATAATTTTTGAAACAAAAAAAAATCGCAGTCGGATGAAACCCATTAGAAAAGGAGGGGAATATGATAAAAATGTAAGGAAAAATAAATTACGGTCAATCCGAGTTCGGGAAGCGGGAGGGGGGAGCTTTTAAGAGAAAAAAATGGTTTCTCTCGATTTCCGACAAAACTACAAGTCCTATAGAAAAAAGTTCAATGGCAAAGTTGTAGGTAAGTTCTACAACTTTTGCATTCACAATTTTTTCACATAACCTCAACATTTAGGTGAAAAATTCAAAAAACCAAGTTTTTGGTCTTTTATTTTTATCTACTTCAAAATTTATTTTTTTTCTACGAAATTTGGTGGAAACTTACTTTATTATGTCCCAAATACACTGTAATTTATTTGATTGAAAATATTTATTTTTTCGCCTTATTTTGAATTAATACCAAAAAAACAACCTAATTTTCAATCGAAAAGTCACCCGTCAAAATATCAGCTTTTTTCAAAAACTTGGGGTGCCTTTTATTCATTGAAATCTCTACTTTCATATGGTGAAAAAAAAAATAAACACCACCATAGTAAATGTTCTCAGGAAATGCATACAAACAGTGTGAAAATTAGCTTTTACTAAATCAGGCACACTTCTCGAACTACTTGAAATGTTTTTATCGACATCATTTTGCTTTTGAATATGCTGTAAAATATTAAACTTAGAACAGATAATTATTTTTCTTTTGAAATATTACCGAAAAGCCGATACAAGAGAAGATATAGAGTTCAAGAAGTGTGCCTGATTTAGTAAAAGCTCATTATCACACTGTTTGTATGCATTTCCTGAGAACATTTACTATAGTGGTGTTTGTTTTTTTTACACCATATTAAAGTAGAGATTTCAATAAATAAAAGGCATCCCAAATTTTTGAAAAAAGCTGATATTTTGACGGGTGACTTTTCGATTGAAAATTAGGTTGTTTTTTTGGTATTAATTCAAAATAGGGCGAAAAAATAAATATTTTCAATCAAATAAATTACAGTGTATTTGGGACATAATAAAGTAAGTTTCCACCAAATTTCGTAGAAAAAAAATAAATTTTGAAGTAGATAGAAATAAAAGACCAAAAACTTGGTTTTTTGAATTTTTCACCTAAATTTTTAGGTTATGTGAAAAAATTGTGAATACAAAAGTTGTAGAACTTTTAATTACCTACAACTTTGCCATTGAACTTTTTTCTATAGGACTTGTAGTTTTGTCGGAAATCGAGAGAAACCATTTTTTTCTCTTAAAAGCTCCCCCCTCCCGCTTCCCGAACTCGGATTGACCGTAATTTATTTTTCCTTACATTTTTATCATATTCCCCTCCTTTTCTAATGGGTTTCATCCGACTGCGATTTTTTTTATCTTTTCATTATTTTTAAAGGCTTCTACCCCAGTCTATACGTCTTGTACAATGATAAATCTCAAGCAAGTGGCACGTACTCGTATTTATGTATTTGTCTGTTGTACCCACTTACCTGTTAGTACACAGGGATCAGCGGTCAAACTAATTTCTAGGCTAATGATAAACACTGAACTATCTGTTTAGTGCTTTAGCATCTATGAATTTTAATCCTGTTAATAAATAAGAGATTCATGGTTTCTTGGGAGCGAATAAATGTTTTATTTGTAAGTTCAAAAGGTAGACGATTTTATTTTAATTTTAAATGTGGTTTCGTATAACACCTGCTATAGTTACACGTAAGTGTAGGTAATTTTTTAATTTAAGTTGAAATAGTAGCTTTTTAAGTTTATGTAATAGGAAGCCTCGACTAAATCTTACTAAAAATGTTTTATTGTACCTATTGTTTATACATTCTGACCATCATTTTTATTTTTGTCATTGCGTACTAACACCCCTGTAGAACCGCCATCCTGTTACAAATGACCCGAAATTTTGTGTCAGTATCTCCCGGCCTATAGCTTATATTTTACATTAACTTCACCGTGTGTGATGCGCTTAATTGTTGTAAGATCTATTGGTATTAGTGTAAGTTCGTTTTTCAGAATATTTTTATATCTTATGTGGCTGATCACCCAGATATTAAATAAAGAGCCATTGACGGCTTAAATTCAAAATCATAAGTGTTAGGCGAGACGGCACATTAACTTTCACTGCTAACTCATTTTAGTTAATTACTTCATTAGCTAGAAGCCGTTCAAATTAACTTACAATATAATGAACCCCTTTTATTATGCTAAGATGCCCTTATGTTTGTGTTTTCGCAATATTTTGGAAGTTTGAGCGGAAATTGCTTTAAATTTCCTGCAATGATTACAAAAAAGATATCTCGAAGAAACATAGATCACCATAATATTAGGTTTAAATTTTAAAGTGAAACTTTTATTACATCGCGATCGTCTCAAACTTTTTGGTCTGTGTAGCGCATGTCGCGTGACGGTCCGCTGCCGAGTAGGTATAAAGCAGTGTTCGGAAAGTTTCACTTTTACCATGGTTTCATAAAACATTTTTTTTATTTTACTTATAGTATTAAAAATTTAAAAATATATTCAAATACAGGGTTACTTGTAAAACACCGGCAACCTCGCAGGACAAGATAGCTAACATCATAAGTAACAACATTTGTTCTACGACTTTTGATAATTTGTTAGATTTTATTTTCATACAAAAATAAATAATCATTTAATTTTCCGTCTGAATATTATAAACTCTACGCCTCCCAAAAATTACGTAAACAAAAAGCGAACGAGAGGGGGAAGGGGGCGTCGCGTCGTCCATCCGATAATGAATAGAACATAGACTTACAAATGTAAGGAGAGTACAATAAAAGTTTAAAAAATCATTTAAAAATAATTTATTGCGTTATGCCAAAAGTCGTAGAACAAATGTTGTTACTTATGATGTTAGCTATCTTGTCCTGAGAGGTTGCTGGTGTTTTACAAGTAACCCTGTATATCTGGTAGACACCAGCCGACTGCATTTTCATTATCCTTATTAGAGAGTAGTAAATAGTAAGTAGGTACCTCAGTTAAGTTGTAGATCCAGAAAGCTATTAGCGACGGAAGGTGTAGGATTTATTAGTTTTGTACCTAACTATGTTTTATTTATACAGGTTGATAATAATTATAATAAATAACTTTTATTTCTCACAGAACTTTACTTTCTTATACTATCTTTTCTTATTCGCACAGAAATTTACTAAAGAACGAAACAACAAAAATTGACTCTACAATGCAAAAATAAACACGAGTGAATGTTTTATCTAGTAAAGTCATGAAATAGAAATACATCCAAGTCTAACACAAGCAAAGCCGAAGAATAGCCAAGTGTAATGGATAATCCGTTTAGGTTCACGGCAGGTGTCTGAGCGGTAATCGATGTTGTAGGTAATTAGAACTGATGTTATTTGTTTTGACTAAATTCACATGCGGCATATTTTAAACAATCTAGTTTTCATGTCATGCGTAGATGTCGTTTTAGAAGTATGGTAAAGACACACGTATTCTTTTAAAATAGATTTGCATTACAGAATTCATTGGATAAAGTTATTACTTTTGAAGTCATAAATAAGTTTATTGCAAATCCCATGAATGTGTTCCTATGGAAAGGCCACGTCAAATCAACATGTAATAAGAACTTAAACATTATTTATATCTACTAATATAATATACCAATACAAATATGAATATACTAGCATTCCGCCCGCATAGTTCCCGTTCCCGTGGGATTTCCGGGATAAAACCTATCCTATGTGATAATCCAAGTTACCCTCTATATATGTGTGCTAAATTTCATAGTAATCGGTTCAGTAGTATTTGCGTGAAAGAGTAACAAACATACACATACACATCCATCATCACAAACTCTCGCATTTAAAATAAATAATAAAAAATATAATTTTTGACCTGCTTATAGTTTAAAAGTAGATTTTTCTATAATAACTACAACATTCAGCTCACATAACTCATAACCACTTAATACATAGGGTCCAGCGCCTCCCGCCGCGCAACTTCCAAGTTCCAACCTAGATATATTACATCTTGCTATTACTTCACATTTATACATGTACTTTGAAACACGTAGCACAGAGGTGCTAAAGGAAATTACATGTAAATTGTTTCAATGTATTTATTGGGACATACAACAGTTAAAGGAATTGATTATGTATAGTAATCAATTTAAATAGGGTTTGAAAACGGTAAATAATTGTCGCTAAGAGATTAAGTTGCTGACGGTGTTATGTCTTAATCTTCTTGCTAAATGCATCAAAATATGTTTAGCTGTGAAGTAAATGATGGTTTATCTTATCGTAATTTATAATATTTGAATGTATCTACGTTAAGCTAGCTTTTCGCTAACATACAATTCTGAATTCGAGCGGTTGATTGACGACCATACCAATATTTTCATCCCCTATGGCCTATTTTACTCACATTAAAATTTTGTTTTCTTGAAAATAGTTAAAGTCTATGTTTTTCTAAGATGATTATATCAATTTTTAGCTTAACGCTTTAGACTTGTTTACTTTTGATTTTCAATATAGTGGTATGAATGAGTACACAATATATAATTGAGGTAAAAATAATCGATAAAGGGTGAAATTCTGAGGGTAAAGTTATCTCTCACACTTCGATTAGCAATGTCAATACTGGAATATTGTAAAATCACCGCTTTGTTGTTCTAATGATGTTACGATGGTAGTACTTTTAGATAGAAAGTTTGACTCAACGGAAAGCATTCCATTGTTTTTGAAAAGATCGAAAACTTAATTCAAAGCTTTCCGGAAAATTAATATTTCTGTTGGATTCCATCATTCCACCTTGTATATGAAGTTCGTTATTATCAAACGTATCGAATGATATGTCATCCCCATTCTTGTTGCCTCTGTAGAGACCGATCGCCCAAGAATAATATTTTATAGGAAAATCCGCACCATTCGATTGCATTGATGGTAAAAGTTATTTGTTCACTAACTTTCCTAGAAAAAAATACCATCAAATGAAAAACCTTTACAAGCCAACATTTCGCTTTATAATATTATTCTTTATTTGCCATGAATTCTAGATCACAGAACTAAATTATCAATAGATTTAAATACAAGATTTCTGTATTTATTAGAACATGCAAGAGACCCACTCCCTATTTTCCAGTATCTAAAACCATAACTTATAGTATTTTCTATTTCCCGGAATAGAAAGCTCTAAATAAATTAAAATTATAAGGAACATGGAACAGCAAGATAAATATCACGACACCTTGTTAATTAATTATTCATAAATCATAATCATGCAATAATTTGATTTAATTAGAATTTATTATAACTGCACTTAAACTCAACATGACAGTCATCATATAATTATGTTCGTAAAAACTTACTTGCATATACAATGAATTATTATGTGTTAAATGGACAGACTATTATTTCCACATATTTGCCCATATTATTTACTTTATAACTCATAAAAAATTGAACTAAAATAAATATACAGGGTGTCCCACTATTGGTATAGGTACTAAGCGCGAAGGGACTTGTAGTTTTGCATACACTGACCACGTAAAAAATGCTTAAACAACAAAATTACGCCAAAAATTTTATGCTAATTTTTTTCTTATAATCCATGTTTTCTTCTCTAGCTTCGCGCATCCGGCATATAACGCTTTGCTAATGGGAGCATTTTGTCTATGAAAACATAATCTTAAACGATAGCTCACGTGCGGGTGGCAAAGTTGGGCGGTTTGCTGGTTAGGGTTGTACACAAAGAGTTTTAAGAATTCATCTATTCGAGAAAAAATGCACCTGGAATTTTATAAGTATTTTTTACGTACTCAGCGTATGCAAAACTATAACCTCCTTTGAGCTTAGTATACCAACGGTGGGACATCCTGTATATAGAACTTAAAAGCTTTTCTTTCTAAATACACCAATTACAATAACAATGAAGACCATATTTTTGTTATTAATCCGGAAATCCTCAGAGCTGGTCTAAACCATTTACCTAACCACAATACCTGCCTTATGCCTACGGCAAGTTGCCATATTATTTTCTACCAAAGCTTTCAATTTGGGCGGTCGTCAAACACGCTGACTTAGTCATGTTGTTGACCTACTGTAACATGGCTTTACGAAGTAGTCATTTATGTACATTATTACTAACATAAATTATAAGAAAAACCAAGTACAAGAGCCGAAAAATAAATAATATTATTGGGTAATGGTTTAGTTTGATTCAGGTTTCTACATTTTTTTGAAATTGTGCATTGTTTGTCAAATTTCCTTAAAATTCGGTTTGTTACGTTTGCCTAATGTGGTACCGAGACACCGAGTAACAAACTTTTATTAAAGTAAACAACCAAAAATATCACACAATTAAGTTAGTGGATAAGACGAAGGCGTAGCTGATAGCGCAGTCCCAAAAGAAATGGTAACACTGACTCCCTTTTTTAGAACCGCCAAAGTGACAGCTGTCAGATAATTTGACATCTATATTTGGCGCCAAAAAAAGAACGGCTTCATACCAGTTGTTGGAAATGAAAATAATATGATTGATTCTAGTTTACACATTATAGATAATGGGCTGGACGTGGTCAGTGATTTTTTAATGGCTATTGAAAGTAATCTGTATGCAAATCCGGTAACGGTAGATTGACAGGAATGTGTGGGTGCGTCGGGACACTAATACTTAACTACATTGAAATTTGAAATGTGCTTAGTGGCGGTCGAATTGTGTAAAGTGTAAACAGATAATATATAGACGAGCTCGTTCCATTTATCATATGATATGTTACATATGAGAGATGTCTATGAATAAAAAAAATGGCATGTTAAAAGGCATTTAGGATAATACATTTTTATTAAATTATTTACGTTTCTTGTCCTGTGAGCGTCTTTAATGTTTATAAATTTAAAAAATAAATATAATTAGAACAGGAATAGAAAATAATATGTTGATTAAATAATATTGCACAGTTGACCTGTATCAATCGACGATTTTGTCGATGCCCGCTTGAAATTCTCTTTTCAGACAGACGGTCGCGTGCTTTAAAATAATTTCAACAACGATATGTATGCACTTTCCCAAGTGTAAACTGTGTTAATGGTTAAATAATGGTACTTATTAAATAAAATAAAACGAGTTCATTTTATATGCACGAGCATTCGTTACTCTTAACTCTAAATAACTGTCATTAGTACTAGTATGTAATTATTTCCACACCTCGACAGAATTGAATGAATGTGAAGTAGTGTATTTTTTGTTAAACGCGAATGTTAAATATGTAGAACATACGATACTGATTTATTGTAGAAAATAGATCTATTTGCTATTTTGAGTCTTGACGAAATCGGGTCAGTCGTATCGGAGTATTGGATAGGACAAAATAATTATATATTTTTATTTAGATACATATTATATACTTAAATAGAAAAACCATGCTGTCTGTGCATCGCAATGTTGTGGGAAAAAAAATAGGGATAGTGATGAAAATTTCGTTTTTAACATATATAACAACTAAACAATAAATTTTATTTATTTGTAAGCAGTTAATAGTCTTTTTTATAGTGAAAATTTTCATCATTTTTGATGTTTTTAGTTTATCCATTAGTTGCTGAAGGCTGAATCCCGCATAGAGATGTCACACAAATCATGCTTCACAATTTTCTCTGTCATCCAGTGGAAATCGAATTAAAATTAGTACAGCCTATAATAGATACTTCTTATATATAAAATTCTCGTGTCACAATGTTAGTCTGCATACTCCTCCGAAACGGGTGGACCGATTCTCATGAAATTTTCTGTGCATATCGGGTAAGTCTGAGAATCGGCCAACATCTATTTTTCATATGTACCACGGGCGAAGCCGGGGCGGACCGCTAGTATTTATATAAAAATATACACTAAGTATACATCCTAGATACTTAAGTAGAAAATCTTCAAAAATGTATGTTTGCATGTGAAAGGAAAGTTCCTATTCCAGGAAAAAGCAAAACCTCTGACTAATAGGTTTATCAATGAGTCATACAAGCTCTTGATTTGGGGGGCAAGTATCTCGCCTTGCTGCCAAGCTCTTGATATATTATTAAAAAGTATTATCACTTTCTCCATAAGATTTTTGTGATGTTTCTTTGTGCATTTTCCCTATACGTTCATAATATAAAGCCGTGTGATAGAGCCTCCATAGATACTGCTTTCCGAATCGGTGGTAAATGTTAAAAATATGTAATGACGATTCAAAATTGCTTCTAGAAGAAGTCTAATTGAATAAATAAATGTTTGAGTTTGACTAACCTTCCGATTTCATTGAAGTTTGAAGATACAAGAGTGTGAAGAACTTGCAATATCAATTGATATGCTGATTTGCAGTAAACGGTAAACCCTCGTAGAAGTGTCCTGCAGTGGGAATAAAATAAAAAGATGATTTGTTGTTTTCTACAAAAACAATTGAAATACATAAATGGAAGCGCGAGCGCTTGCTGAACGATTTAATTATTATCTAATATAATAAAAAAAATGCGTTTCTTTTTATTAGTGTACCTACGTACCTACAAAAACTTATTTTTTTTTATCATTTCATATTTTGAAGCAAGCTCTATTTTAATTTATGAAATATTTGATACGATTGTGAAAATCTTATCTTTGCGGTTCCGTTCTTATAAAAGATTTTTAATTTTACGTAACCAAGTATGTGTAAGTAAAACTTATTTATTCTCTCTAAAGTAATAAAGGCCTAAAAATAGAGAAATCTGCTAATCATAATCGATTTAGCCAGTCTTCAAATTAGCCTAATCTGTAATTTATATAATTATTATTTTGTAGCATATACAGGGTGTCACGCTTTCGGTATACTAAGCGCGAAGGGACTTGTAGTTTTGCATACACTGATCACATAAAAAATACTTAAATAATAAAATTCCGCGAAAAATTTTTTGCTAAATTTTTCCTTAAAATCCATGTATTCGTCTCTAGCTTCGCGCAGCCGGCATATACCGCTTCGCTAATGTGAGTATTTTGTCTATGAAAACATAATCTTAAACGATAGCTCACATGTGGGTGGCAAAGTTGCGCGGTTTGCTTGTTGGGGGTGTACACATGGAATTTTAAGAATTCCTCTATTTAAAAAAAAATGCGTCTGGAATTTTATAATTATTTTTTACGTACTCAGCGTATGCAAAACTACAAGTCCCTTTGCGCTTAGTATACCGAAAGTGGGACACCCTGTATAGATGAGCGATTATTATCGATCGGCATTTTATTTAATATGCTTAGTGAAAGTAGATGATATTATAAATATACACTTCAATTATGTTATATTTATCCATGTATTTATCTTTATGCATTCAAAAAGTATCGTAATATGTAGTGATATCATAAAATTGTTGTTCAAAATACTCTTACCCATGGTTTAGCGCCAAGATAACTCCATTGTCCGTGTTATTAGATTCCAAGAGGTGAAATTACGTTCAACAATTACGCTGGCCAACGAAAATGCAGTGCAACTGTGCTGTGCAATGCAACCTGTCAAGTTTCAAGTCACAAGTTCAAGAACGCTGGCCGGCAGAAACGTTGCGGCCATAGCGAGCGATACACGCGGGCGCGGGAAATACGTGTTCGATATTTAAAATTGTGTGTTTTTTTTTAATTTTCTTCTACGCTGAGGTTGACGGACATTCAACGATGCAGAACCTCATAAGGTGAGTTCATAGACAAACTTTTTTGTAATTTAGTTTTTTTTTGTGTTCTGTATTTTTTGCAGATTAGGTAAATCGTGAAAACATACTTAAGTAAAGGTTAATTTTATGGTTGTTATGTTTTTCAATTTTACGTTTTTGTGGTAATTCAATGTGAGCATTGTGTAAGACCAGAAGAAGTTAGTTATATCAACAAAAAATATAATAAATCGTCTTCAAATTACTTACATAAAATTCAGCCATTTTTTTTTACTAACTAACTAACGATCTTATATTTTTTTAAGAATAATAAAATTAATTATAAAACGAAGTACGAACTATAGTGTGTCTATAAATATTAATATGTACGAAAAGACCATCCATTCTCGATTTATGTGTACTCTTACCAAAAAATATTTTATTTATTATTAATTTCACTGTTAACTTATTTTATCTTTAAGCCGCATTCTCACTAGGTGTCAAAACAATGGTGCATGGCTTCACGGACTCAATTCGCATATTTATCGCAAGACGTGATGTGGGAACTCCTAGACCGTTAAGTTTAATGTCCTTATCTATAAATAACGTTAAAAATTACACATAAAATAGCAGTTCTTTTGAACCTTTGTTTCATATGAAATTCTATCCATAAAGTCGTGTTTTTATTACTAGTACCTACTGTTAAAATTCTTTTGAATGAGATTATCAAATAAAGGTGTAACTATAAAAATATTAATTTTATTATCTTTTTTTGTAGTATACAGTCTATGTAATATGTAATTAAAAATATCGCTTTTATATGTATCAGTATAAGTTAAAAAAGGTTCAATTACAGTGACTGTAATAATTTACAGTCTATGTTATATTATGTAATTAAAAACATCGCTTAAAACACTATTTTTATGTATCAGTAGATGAAAAGTTCAATTATAGTAATACAAAAGTTTTATAGCGCAATTTCTTTAAAACGATCCAGTCAGTAATAATAAACAATAATCTTGACCAACATCGTAATAAAATAAATAGGACAGACGGACCTACAACATACTCTCTGTAATATATTATCTTGTATGTGGTGATCAAGTTTTTTCGCCGGAAATCGAAGCCGAGACTCTAATGGACGCCCAGCGGAAATAATGCGATGAATCTTTCTAATACTAGGAAATGAATATCTTTTCAATTATTATAACTGAAATCGTTATAAGAATAATTATATTTTTAAATGATTTATGATATTAGGGAGGGTAATGGTAAATTTTCTATTATTGTAATATGGAAATTTGATAAAAATATTTATATTATGATAGAGCGAGTTTCATATGGAATTTATTAAACGTTTGTTACTTATCACTACAGTAATTGTGGAAAAAAATAGGCAGATCTATTTGCCACATTTTGTGATGTACTTACGTGAACTCTATTTATGTTAATGCGCAAGTATTTTGAACTTATATTGAAGTTTATCGATATCTAAACAATTTTGAAATTTTTTTTGTAACTTTGCGATAGAATTACAATGATATTTGGCACACATGTAGTAGGTAACTTGGAGTAACATCCCGGAATCTCACAGGAACGGGAACTGCGGGGTATTCTTTGAAAACGCGGGGGAAGCCGCGGGTGGAAAGATAGTAGAAGATAAATTAGAACCTAGGTCTAGGAAAGTAATTAGACTTAGACATAGTACCCAAGACGTAGGCACATAGTTAGATTCCAGTAATTGCACGTCAGCGTGATATATTGTGGTTTCTCGACCTTGCTTGTTTTTGGTTAATGTACGAAATTATATTCAAAGTGACGTTAATAACATTTAACCTTAAATTGAGTGATGTTTTCAAGGAAAAAACTGCTCCAAGGACTGTGTGGAAAAGGCAAATTTAAAGATTTTTTTTCAGGAAAATTTGCATTTGTTAAAGAAAAATATCATTATTTGTAATAGGGAGAGATGGATGTCGATTATTTAACTTTTATGTTTAATGTTGTTTATTTTTTATCTCAAATTCAATGTCAGTATGTATAAATGTATGCGGGTATAAATAATAGAAAATGTTTATTTTCTATGACCAAATACTTAATTAAGTATGAACCTGTGCTCTTTTCAAAATCAACTTCATAAAATACGATACAATCCACAGATAATGAATTAAATATGTATATCAAAGTATACTACATATTATGTATTTTTATAAAAAGTCTAAATTCTGCAACATTAAACTAAACAATTTGTACAATTTTCATAGAATATTCCTAATTACATTGAACAAATTAAAAATGTACCCTTCCAGACGATCTAATATAATCGAGATTGTCATCTCAGTCTCTCAAAGGCATTAATGTGATACTAAAGCTACTTTATCTAATTATAATTGTCTGATCGAGCGAGCAAAGTAGGGTGCAATGTTACTCTTTAATGTTACGATTAAATTTTAATTGCGTATTGTATTAGAGGAACAAGATGTCGATGATTAAAACAAGCAATATGTGTTGTTTTGTTTCGGTATTTTATTAAAAGTTATAGTTTACTTTTAAATTTAGTATGTAATCTGTAAAAATTATAAGGTCTCAAATTGCCTAAAACTTTATTATAAAATTACGTATCGTAGTTTGTTATTCAATTGATATAGACACTTAAGCTATCGATGCGTCGCAGTAAATACTGAGATGAAGTGTGACAGCGCTGTTTATCAGCCGCGTCTGTCCATCTTCACAGCCGTGTCGAGATATGCTGTTAAAGGCGGGAAAAAGGGCATTTGATATAGCTTTTGACACATTAACTTATTTAACTTTTACTGAAATTTGGCACACACATAGAGAGATATTTTTGTCAACATATTTCATATCATTTCAATAGCATTCTGTAAAAGGTATTTAAAATTAATAAATAATAAATATTCTTTATTTCGCTTCAAGTGTGAAATGTTATTGGCCGGGTCCACACAGAGCGAGCAGCCTCGCGAAGCAATTGCTGCGCGAAGCAGCTCGGTCAGTGTGGACGTGTCTCAGCTGAGGAAAATGCCCGTCATTTTCCTGCGCGGAAAATACTTTGTGACTGCTCGCTCCGTGTGAACCGCCCTAATAAATACTGCATGTATACTAGGTATAATAACCCTATGCACCAAATAGTAATTACCAAGCCTAGCTTAAATATAAGAACGCTAAACATGCCAAGATCTAGCGAATGATGTAGTTTAAAATTGCATAATGGTAACTGGAAGGCGGCCAAGCGCAGAGCTCTGAATATAAGCCACTTAATTTATCGTAACTGCTTCACTAGGCTTTGGAAGTTCATAATTTAGCAGAGGATAGTTTTTAGTTCGTAACTTTGTGTGCAAATGAGGGCTTTAGTGGGCAACACTTATTACGTTTTTGGAATTTAAAGTAGCTGTTTTTAAAGTTGGTACTTGGTAACATGTTGGTAACATTGATTTTATTTTTTCTTGGTTTTTATACTAATACATATTATGTATGATAACAAAAAAAGTTCTCGTCATTCACGCTAAAAGTTATTTTATGGCCCAAATATGAATTGCGCAATATTTGTGATTTATAACCTTACGAGATTCATAATTTCAATATAAAAAAAAACAGTATTTCTTGGTTGTTATAAGATATTTTTATGTGCATATTTAAATGGATGAGACTTTGAAAATAACTAACGAAAAATGACTGTCGTAATCGGTGAAATTAAGTACTATTTTTTTATATTTACTTTAAAAAGTTTTCATCGATTAAACCAAAGGGATTTTTAAATAAATTTAAAAACTAATAAGTCCTATCGTTTGATATAATGTAGTGCGCGCTAGCAAAAACCACATGAAAAATCTAGTAGGTACCTATACCCATTAGTATATCTACATAAAAGAAAAATAAATAATAATAGAAGAAGGTAGTAAATTAAATGAAATGGTCATTTAATAATCGCTTAGAAATTGTTAGGCTATATATCAATTTTTAATCTAGGTTACCTACATTCTTTAAACAGTCAAGAGGACTTATATTTTGATAAATTATTTGAATTGTTTTAATTAAAAAACATGGAGGTCAATTCGATTTTTTGTATGTATTTGTTTCATCCGATAACTTTGGTAATGAACAAGTTTATAAGTATATCTGTTTTATTTACATAATATACTAAATCGATAGTTAGGTACTTCACTACATATAGTAGATATAAAACAAAGTCGCTTTCTCTGTCCCTATGTCGATAATATGTATGCTTAAATCTTTAAAACTACGCAACGGATTTTGATGCGGTTTTTTTTTAATAGAACGAGTGATTCAAGAGGAAGGTTTTAGTATATAATTTATTAGGTTTTAGACAAAGCGGGTGAAGCCGCGGGCGGTAATCTAGTAGTAAATAATTTTTACTTTCAAGTGTTTGTTAAGTCAACGACCTCTTTTTTGGAGTGCAATTGTAAATATAAAAATCATAAAGCTAAGTATAAAATTGCAATGAAAAAAATATATCATCGAGTGTATAGTGACGATTGTAATGATAACAAAAAAATGTCAACAGTTATTCTGTTAAAGAGTTCGCAAAAAATAGCAATACCAATATTATGTGTATGTCGGAAAGCTTATTAAAATTCCTACACTTTTTTTAGAAATGGAAGAGTTCTGTCAATTGGCACAATATAAAGGTTATTGACCTTCGATAGTCAAATTGGTGAGAAGGAAAAATTCAAAATTATTCAATTTTTCCATGGCACAGATTATACCAATACGTTGTTTTTTTTAATTAATTGTTTCTCGCCTTAAACAAAAAAATATTCAATCATCAATTTCAATCAATTAAAAGTAAGCTTTTGTAAGCTTTTGTATGGTGCGGTCACAGCATTAAAGATCGTTAGTTTTTTTTATAATCGTATTGCCAAAATTATGATACTTATAATATATGTATTAACATATTTTCAAATTTGTCTATAAAATATTGTTATAATTAGATAATCTACATTTTAAAATATTTTTTTTTAATTTTAAAAATAAAGTTATTTGAAAAACGAAATTTCTACAAGACATTTAAATCACAATACAATTAAATTGTGTATACGCGGTGTCTTTATCAATCAAAAGGTCCATTATTTAAGTGTCGCGGCGTGGGGTGTTCTCGGAATTGAGATTAAAAAATTAAAAGAACATCGTCTCATGTCCGTGATTGCATGCAACTGTGTCGCCTTTTGAGATGTCAATTAGTCCGGAGGTTAGTTTTTAAAATTTAGGTTAAATGATTACTAGTTATAATGCTTGTAAAGAGTAAATAATCCAAGTTATAGATTTTTTTTTTTTGACAAATATTTTTTTTCATTTTCAAGATTGCGTTTGGAACCAAGCAGTGATATTATTATTTTGTAAACAGCCGAGGTTTATTATATAGTACCTACTTATTTAATGTAAGTTACTAGTCAATATCTTAACTAACTCATAAAATTTCAGAGTAGGTAATGGCATTGATTTCACACCAATCACTGATATTTTTATTTAATCTTACTTTCTCAATACAAATATTTAATCCAATCGCTATAAATAATAAGACAACCAATTGGTTCAAACAAGACAGCTTATCCAAATAGTTTTTGCAACAAAAAATAAAAATATAAGTAAACGTAACCAATCTTTAAATACTTTTACTGATGTCCATGTAATTGCACGGAATAAGAATCGCTACTCAACCTAAATTGTGATGGTTTTTGCACAGATACGAAATTTGCAAGTTAATGTTTAATTTTGCCCGTTTTAGACCATTTATACTTCATTCAAGCAACGGGACCGAGATCATTTATATTTTTTATCACAAATTATTTAACAGTTTCGTTTTATTTTAACTTTTTATAATCGATGATAAAATTCTAGCGTCATCGACATTGATTGTATTAAGTAATTTTATGTGCATATGTTATCTATTTGATATTCCATTAAAATACATATTAAATTAATCATTTATTATGTAATTGCAATTATATTCACATGACCAGGGAGTATAGACAATAAGTTGTGATATAGCGGGAATTAACCAAGCCTATAGAGCGCAGACATTCACAGATTTTAACGATACGCGAAGGTAATTACCCCTCGAAATTGTTTTTCTTTATGATCTATACTCTATAGTTTATAGCTTCACATGAATGCTTTATACATAACCTATAAAATGTAAACCAACCTGTCTCAGGCACATAAAATGTCTGACTTGTGGCCTCCCCTGATAATATGTCCTGTGCTTGTGGCCTCCCCTGATAATATGTCCTGTGCTTGTGGCCGGCCGCGGCACAGCAGTAAAACAATTCGCACAATGGGTAATTATTAGACACGCTGCAATGGGTTTTGAGGTTATAATTTAGAAAAACATAATATAATTAACCGCTTGGTGTTATTGTTGTCTATTTGTTTCGTATGGGGTCGTTTGTTTAATGGAATTCTTGTGAGCGGTAGCGAATTGCAATGATGCGAGTTGTAGTTAGTTTTAAAATTTCTTGCTAAGCTATGAGTGCAAGAACTCTGTTAGATAAGCATACGCAAATCAAATCCATAAACGCATGGATATCTTGTGTTAGATTTAATGTGAGTAAAAAATAAAAATAAAACGTGTGGCACTCGGGGACTGCCGCGGTAAAGCTATTGCATGCTATGCCTTCAAGCCACAATTCCGTGCCCGTCGGAGTGGGGAGCGTAAGGTTTTTCGTTACTAAATTTCTGGATTCGGTCCCCGCGCTCAAGGCCCGCGATAGAAGCTATGCAATAGCTTAAAATTTCACTTAATTTTTGTGTCGTAAGTATGGCAAATGTTGTAGTATTCGTACTAAATAAATATGAAGTTCTAAAATATGTCCTATAAAAGCGTACGGACAAAGCCTAACTATTGGAAAATATAAATGATTTATTCACAAAGTTGTAAGTTTCGCGTTAACTTTCAAAGTATATCGTCTCAAGAGGCAATTAGACGTAGTTTTAAAGTATAGTGTAATCGATATACGTGGGGTGTGGGGGGTTGAAGCAGTCTTGGGGGGAGTAGGCCGAGAGCTGGCGGTGAAAGATGCTTCGCTATCTATTAATTATTTCAAACAATTAAAAGGCTTATTACACTACCCGATATGAAGGGCCCTGCATCTAGGGTGGGCGTGTTCCCTAGTTAGTGTGGCGCTTATTACACTTCTCTGCGAATTGGGCCCTAACTCAGTTTATACCAGGGGGGTGAAACTTAGAGTATGGTACATTATACAAAGAAACTAG